>JAJJWW010006472.1:0-111241 GCA_023531295.1 Papaver armeniacum
GCGAACCACTTGCTTGGTCGGAACACTAGAGATGATAAACACGCCCTAGTCAAACTTTGGTCAAGAGTTCTTTTCTTTTTCCACCCTCAAGCCAAATCCATCATATATGCCTTCCTTATCGACTTTCCTTCTCATTTTTTTCCTCCAGCCCACGAACTTACGTCTCCTCTCCACAGATCGAATAACTTCATCTCTTTTCGTCCGTTCAATCTAAAACCACCGAAATCAACCAGTTTCCTTCGCATAAGCTTTTCGTTTCAGTTTTTAGGCTTTAGAGTTTTGCGATTTTAGAGATTTTGATGTCTAGGGTTTCAGCTGTGAATCATTTTTTTTTAATTTTACTTTATCGATTTTATGGTTTCATCTGTGAATCTTCTAGTTTCGATTTTAAGGGTTTATATTTCAGTTTTCCGAATTTCAGTTTTTCAATTTCTTGAACTCACAAATACAAGGATGAACCAATTGAGGAGAAGGTGATGATTTGGGTCGGTGTTGTGTAAGAAGAGTTAGAGATAGGTGATTGTGATGATGAGTTGCAGTTGGTGAAGAGAGATCGAGTTTGATTCAAGCAGTTTTTTTAATGAATCTGTAAAGGAGATCGAGAGGAATTAGGGTGGTACTGATAATTCAAAAACTGCAATTAGGGTTTGAGTTGAACACACGAATTGATGGTGGTGATTCTGTTGTTTTGGAGAAGAAATTGAGAGAAATTCAAAATTAGGGTTTCTTGTTCTTCCCCAACTCTGCATAGATTAGCTAGTTGTAATGAGAACCTCGGTGTTTTTGGATTGAGAATGTAGATGGTGTTTGATAAAAAGCCTGACAAGAAAGGGTAAACTTTCTTATTGTCTATTTTTACATTTATGGCTTTATTTTCATAGGTATTAGCTATATTTGCAACTGTTGAATAACTAAAATGTGAGCGTTAAGTGCTTGAAGTGTGTTAAAACTATTGTATTGAATTACATTACTTGTGTTGGGTTTATGGATGCATAATTTCTCTGTTCTTTTAACATAACAGTTTCTTCCACCATCAACCTTTGATACATTTCTTGAGTTGCTGAGCACAATTTTGTATAGTTGCTTGCATGTGTTCATTGAAATTGCTAGCAATCATGTCGTTACATTGACTACTTGTATAACAATAAAGGATTTGCATTTTTTCTGTATCTGTAGCTATTGTTACCATGTGAGAATGGGTACTGATGTGCAGGTCATCCCGTGTATATGCATTGTTATTGGATATTTAGGCCATCGACTTTCGAAAATATCAAAGAAGGAACATCTTACTGTGGCCAAGTTGTCTGCTTACTTGAATGAGGTATGTTTCTCGTTACTTATTAGAAATGGGGTGTTGGTTCTTTGGAGATTTGGAAGTTGTAGTTTTGGTGTTGTTGTAATAGTTCAGAAGGTCTCAATGTTGGGTTTATATGTAATTTTGAAAGAACTATGTGGTACGGGATTAAAAATATCTGATATACTTGAGTGGGTTACGTGTATCATTTCATTGTGGCCAAGCCAACTATCTATACTGATCAGCGCTTGTGTCCTTTTTATTCTGGTCATGTGATATCAACTCAATTTCTTGCGTTACTAACTGTTGTCTTCTTTTATTGGCAGGCTCTATCCTCATTGATGATCAAAATATCCGGAGCTGTACATTGGAAAGTCTTCGGCGACATGTTGGTCTAGTTTCTCAGGACACAGTGATTTGTTGATAGGTAATTATTGGGAATCAATAAAGTTTATTGCTTAAGATTTGTTGATAGAGAATTATTGGGAAGATATGTTTATTAACGTTGAATATCGTAAAGTCTCCTATTTCCATTGTGATTTACTATATTTGGGTTGTTAATGTTGATTTTGCATGTTTGATTTTCAGTGAATTGCGACTGTTATGTTTCCAAGTAATTTCTGTTTTTTAGAATCTATTGAAATTATTTTGGGGTCTCTAAATTATTATTAATGGTTGAGTTTTTGTATTCAAAGAGTTGGGTTTGAATGGTTTCTATTTATTTTATTCAAATGAGATCGTTCATTGCTCACTGGAGTCTTCTTGATCGTAATTTCTAGTCAACACGGTAAGCTCACGAATCTTCAATCTAGCCCATCTTTTTCTTTTATGTCGACTTATGTCTAACCTTTTAAAGATTCACTTTCCTTAATTTTGATATATGAGTTTTTGTTTATCTAACTGAATGGATAGACTAATGTCACTGCGTCGAAGCATGGGTTTAGGATTATATCAAAGTTGCTAGTTAGAGTGCACATAGAAGAGAACCAAGGAGAATCTTTCTTCCATATGAAATTTGTGTGAACCTTTACGTAAATTTTTTTCATTAGGTAAGACAGGATTTTTTTCCGTTATGGTATTGATCGTAACTATACTTGTTGGACATTCCATGGAGAGAACCTCATGCCAAAGTAGAGTAGTCTCGCCAATTTTGGAACTCATAGTTCTTCAAGTCATGAGTTTTAAAAGAAGCCATTGGGTTGTGTTTCAGACTGTGATGATGCTCCTAACTAAAATAAGGGAAGTAGTTTTTGATATATTGGATGTAGATTTGTTTATTCTTACTTTCATGACTGATACGGTCTTAATTTTATCCCAAATGATACATACATGACAGACAAAGAGTAGCATTCTACAACTATCTAAAACAAACTATATTAACAAGCCTTGACTCATAATTTTCTGTTTTGTAACATGTAGAAGAAGGAACACAAGCTTGTAAGATCACCAAAGTTGCGGGAGAACCAAGTAAAATAAGGAGCTCAGAGAGTGCCAAATATGAGCATTTTACGGATTGGAGCAATTTGTGACCAGCAATCCTGGATGCAGTTGCTGAGTTTCAGAGAGCCAAGAAACTACGGCTCTTTTGAAGTAAAGTACTTAACACTTGTTACTCGAAACAATTTTATGATAATTTTGTTGCTTTCAACATCAAGACTTTAAGTCCTGTAGTCCTATGTCATATTCCATTGCGCATCTAGTAATTCCTAATTTTGTAAACACTCAACAAGCAGATTTGCATGATTAGACCATGTCCCAACAACTAATTCAATTATAATACTTCCTAATTTCTTTAACACTCGGCAAGGAAATCGCATTATTTTGTTTCAAAAAAAAAGTCCGCATTATTATACCATGTCACGTAAAACTAATTCAAATCCGTGGGTTGATTTGTCGTGACCTCTTTCATGTTAATAGTAGATGTTGTTAATTCTAAATATGTTTGTTCATTTCTCTATGGTTATATACTTGGGATGAGCTATTTGAATATTGTGGACTTTGCCTATAAGTACTCGCATTGATGGACCTTCCTTCTGATATATTATCAGTACTAGCACTCTTCCGTTGTTACTAATAATTTTCAAAGGCTGTTAGTGGTTGACACCTCTTGATTGATTCTACTCTTAGTGCTTGGGGGAATAGCCTAAATAAGCCTAATCTGTTCTTTGCGTAGAGGTGAATACATTTATCCCCATTTTTCTTGAAACTTTTTGGGTAATTGAACATTTTTTACATGCCAACTTACCCTTTTCTCTTCTATCATTGTCATACAGTTGTAGCATAAGCATATGAAGCTCACTAGGTACATTGTTTATGAATTTGAGAACTGTTTGGTCAATCTATACTATATTATGCGTAATCAGAATAAAAAGATTCCTTCAAGTTTTATAGGACAATAAGAAACAGATCTAGCAGTTGAACATTATTTGTCAGAAAATGTGGGAGTTGGAGTATAACTGCTTGTGAAGTATCTAGTTGGGCTGCCGCAGGCTCACAGGTATATCCCGATTCATTGTTTGCTCATCTCATTTTTAAATCAAATTTGGTGTTCATTTTAGAAGTTTTGAATCACTGTTAATCATCATTACTCACCGCTTTTTCAATATTGCATCTGGTACCTTTAGACATCTCCCTGTTCTCTATTTAGTTGGTAATAAACTAGTAAATTTTTGGCAAGTGCAATATGGGGATAGTATCCTCGGGAATATGAGCAAGTTTGTAACATTGCATTAATTACTAGTTGATCTATTTTGAATGATAGGACAGATATCCCTCAATGACACTAAGTGGTAGGAAGGTCATATACGGTTTGGACATTATTTGGACAAATATTTTTAATAAGATAATTTGATCCAAATAATATCAAATATTTTTAATAAGATAATATCTATATAGTCACGGTATTTCATTTTTTTTTAAAACCGTGATTATAGATATTAAAGCCTCTGACATTATTTGGATTTTGAACCTGGTATTATGAAATAGTTGCGTTTCGTTGTTTTGTTTGACAAAGTATCAGTTGGGTTGGTCTTTTCTGGGTAGTTTATCTCTGTTTAATTCATGGAAAGATTGTTGACTTACTTTGCGGACACTTTTCTCAGGCACAGTTGCTGAAAACATTGGCTATCGGGATTTCTTAGGAAAAATTGATATGAAGAAAGTTGAGCATGCAGCAAAAACACTGTAAAATGCAGATGAGTTCATCGAAACCTTCCACAGGATATGAAACCAATATTGGACGAAGGGGTTCAATTTTTAGTGGGGGACAGAAACAGATGTGAGATCTCAAACCCTAGAAATTACTCAGTTTAAGCTTGGAAACGATATCTGATTGGAAGAATTTGTGATGCTTTGTTCGCAGGTTAATTGAATGATGCTGTTGTGAGATCGAAGGTTGGAGAACAAAGCAAAAGCAAAGATCCATTAGGTCCCTTAGCAAATGTAAGATTTGTAAGTTAATGTAGTATCTCCTTATAGAGATTTAAGTTAGAAGAACTTAGGAATTTCAGAACTTTCTATGAACTGAACTTAGGAACTAAGTATGTTTCTTTGTATGTCCATTAAATGAATGACATAGTTTGTATCAAATTCTCATACTTGTTGTTAACTTCAATTGAAGAATTATTTTTCATAATGATGAATGTGGAAATGAAATTGAATGAAGTTTGTATATCTGTGTGTATGTCCATTGAATGAATGACATAGTTTGTATATCCGGTGGAATGATGAATATGGGGAATTGGGTAAGCTGCAGGGGGACCGAGGGGGAATGGATTTTGACCAGGTCAATGAAGACTTGACTTTTTTATGTTGCAAAAATATTAGCAACGTCTCTGATCTGTTGCTAAGTTAGAAACGAGAACCCGAGAAATTAGAACTGTAACCAATTACATTTTAGTTAGGGTAGGGTATTCCTGTAATTAGAAACGACTTAGCAACGGCAGATCTTGGTTGCGAATAAACAGAGTCGCAACGGCAAAGTACGTTGCGAATATCCGTTGCTGACCAAGAGTCGCAACGGAGCCTATGCCGTTGCGAAAAAATGCAACACCGTGTTTTGAAACGTCAACCTGCCGTTGCGACCCCAGTCAGCAACGTCCAGGCTCCGTTGCTAATCCCTAAAAATGGTGTAGTGTCTTCTCACTCACCTCAACGAATCTTTAAGTGATTCGTCAAACAAAATTGATTGCCTTCCATTAAATGAACTTCAAACCAAATACCGTCTTTTAGAGATTGAGCATAGATCTAGTTTAGGTTTAGCCAATCGATTTAAACAAATGTATATTGATTCCCATAAGAAAACCAAAACCTTAAGGAAGAAAATTAGTGGTCTCATAGATGACAAAGACCGCATTGCTAATAAAGGTGCTCGGGCGTTAGCAAATTTCAAAATATCTTCTCTAAGTACAAATTGAACGAGATGAATCTCTTCGTCAGAATACCATACTTAATGAGAGAGAAGGTCAAATTGTTCGCTTCTTGTTATAAATAACAATGATGAATTTTCTTGGGCTGCGAAGGTTCTAGATAATGCCAGAAATAACTTAGGTGTTGATGTTAGTCTTCATGCCGAGCATACTGCCTTGGTTAAAGATATGATATCTGACAGAGAAGGTTGTTTATTATACTTTCATCCGCTCCTTACTTCGTAGTACTTTTATTGAATTGTTAATTCATTGTCATATGTTTTTTAATCCGAGAAGAGATTTCAAACAAGGATTGAAGAACTTGAGTCTCGAAAAAAGAACAACTCGCACAAGACTTTTCTCTTCGCAACAACAAGTATTCTAAGTTGAAGAAACAATGCAAGCTACAGTAGCGAACTTCAACAACGATGTCGTTCTCTTTCGTAATCAAACTATTGAGACAGGTTTGCAATGGTCACAAGATTCCTCTTAGTTCATACTCTTGTCTTCTTGATAATATTCCCGAAGATATGCCTTTCTCGACGTTTCGATAAGCGAAGCTAGTGAAGAAGAAGAGTCTCGAGCGAGAAGAATGATGAAATCAAGAATCGATAAAGAAGAAGAATCTTCCAAGAAATAACTTCCTTTTCTTCTTTCATTTCTTGTAATATCTGTATATATATATATCCCTTTAATCTTCTATTTCTATAAACCTTCATTATAAATTTCTTGGATTACTAAATATGAATTCAACCTTTGTTTTCTTTACTTGCGCATACTAATCAAGCAATTCTTCTTTGTAGTACATTATCCTTTATTTTCTTGTTTCCTTTATGCATAAATCTATCATATGAAAATGAATAACAAAATTTCATCACATGCATTCCCATACTTGCCTCTGTTATTTATTTGCAAATGAGAGATTTATTTGGAAGTTCATCATCGCGACAAGATCGCATGATATCTTCATAAATGAAGAAATCTATTGATCTTGCCTTAACATTTCTTGTGTGGTCTTATTTTGCCTTCCTAATTAAAGGTCTTACTTCGCCACCCCTCATTGCTAAAAAAGTCGCAGGACGTCTTTACATTTTCATGCAATGACCCATTGACATTGTCTTATCATTTCGCAAGTATTTTTGCCTCGCAGATATTTTCTTGCGACAATATGACAGCTTAAATACTCATGCGAATATAAAACCCCATGACATTGTCGTTTTTGATTTAAGTCGCAGGACAGCTTTACATTTTCATGTAAAAACCCATTGACCTCGCCTTACCTTCATGTTTGTATTTTTGCCTCTTCAGATCATTGCACAAATATGACAAGCCTAAATTTCTTGCGAAAATAAAGTCTCATGACATTTGCGTCTTTTGACACTTATCGCCTACCTAATGGAGGGTGCCGCCCTTATCTTCTCCTCCCCTGGTTGCCCCTTCAAGGAGGCGTACATCGGCCATACAAGACTAGCTCCTCCCATCGGTCTTAACAACAACCAGTTGTTTTCGCAGCCTCTTATCCCTTATACCTATATGGTTTATGGTTACGAGACTGCACCCTAAGTGGAGTTTTTTTCGGGCCGAGTGCAGCATATACCAAGACTTGCCAAGAATGGCTGAGACACTTCAAATGCCCCAGGCACTCTTGGCTCAACCGTGTACCCCGGCGCCTTGAGCATACATCGACTCCTTGGAAGAGACCTCGGGCGTCCAACCTGGTATAACCATATATATATAGTTGGAAATCCAAGGTATCTCCCCCGGATAGGCTTTCATGGGCCCCAAATTTCCATGACTCAGGTTCCAGGAGCGGTGTAACCTTTTCACTGAGCCATGTCAAGAGATACCCCCTTATATGACGCACTTTAGGTCTTACATTCGCCTCTTGCGAAATATCATTCGCGAACTAGGGTGTACGCCATAAAGGTTCGTCCCATTCACTCACTCTTTCATTTTTGTTAATTCGTTCAATCATTCATTTTGTTTGCGAAGCTATCGCGCAATCTTACATTGTTTAATCATTTTTGTTTTTCAATTCTTCAATCAAATTGTCATACATTCTTGATGGCGAGATCCTCGCATATATCTTCTTCCATTGTTTCTTCTTCCTCTTACCCTTAACAAGCTTTTGTTACTGCCTTTTAATGATTACTCACTTCTTATACTTTTTGCTCCTGCTGCTCTCTGCTTCTTCACCATTCAAATCTCTTAATGATTCCTTTCCATCATAACTTGCAACTGTTTTCATGCACCTGTTTCGCAATGTATCTTCTCCTCATACATCAATGGCATCCACCATCAATCTTTCTCTTCTTTGTTCATCTTTTGCATGTTGCTTCCAACCCTTTCTTTTCGCAGCTCTCTCTTCGCAACTCTCCACGTCGATCTCATAGCATTTTTGCCCTTCCATCCAGTCTCCCTTTATAATTCCAACACCACTAGGATGAGGAAACTTTATACACTGATGATATGTTGACGCTACACCCAGAATTTCATGCAACCATGGCCTTCCAATCAATGCATTATAAGGGGATTCCATATCGACCACACAGAACAAAATATCAGTAGATAATCCTTGCAAGGGTATTCTTGATCGCTGTCGTAAGCGTCAAAAATAAATTACACTTTCTTACTACTCAAAATATAAATATAGCAAGGGCAAGAAAGGATCGATCCCACAGAGAGGTCTAGGTTGTCAAATTGTTATGGTTTCCTATATAAAACACAGGAAGAATTTCGATTGTGTAAATAAAAATAAACGAAAAGCAAACAAAGTACGCAAATCAAGGATGTGAAATATTGGATAAAGGTTTCATCTTCAATTGTAAACAAGTTTATGAATATATGATTAGAATTCGTATTTAATCTCGCTATCATCAAAAGCCCAAGAATACCTTATTGCAAGAATACTCCGTAATTTCCAAAGTTATCAACACACACATTAGGGCTGCGTATGTGAATTCTACCTCAAGAATAACCTAACGCCTTGCGCTAATCAAGTTCAATTCCTAGGAGCATTAAGTTTCAGTAAATAGGCTAATCAATGCAATTGAAATACATTGTAAAACAATTCGAACAAAGGTCAATTTCTACATATGATTACAAGGATGTATCACTACAACCTAGAATCATATCATGCTACTCGTATTCAAGGTTATCGCTCGATGAAAACCCTAAAATAGCTATAGATATGGATGTGAGTTCAATCAATTCTAGACTCGACTAAACAAACATTCAATCATATTGCAATACTTCAATCATGCAATTATTATAACCCGTAGAAATCATACGATAATATTGAGAGAAAACTAATTCATAAAAATCATAACTTGGTTGCAAAATCCAACTACATCTTCAACCAATAATAAAAACTTAGTTACTCATGGCATAGGAGTTCATAGCAAGAAGAAAGAGAAAACCTATCATGTTTCTAAACCCTAGAACCCAAAAATATGAGTTCTCCCTAATGGAGATATATCTAGGTTTAGAAAAGAGTTTTCTATTTATATGCTTTTTCTCCCCATAAGGATACTTTCCCAAAATTAGGTTAATTATTCTCAAAACCCGTCTCCAAGTTGGTCCACCAAGCCCAGGAGTGAAAAATATGTCTCTGGAATTTTGGGTCCAAAAGCGTCGCCGGAATTGATGACGTCATCATGGAATCCGGCCACCGGTCGCGGAATCCGGCCATCGGAAAATCATCTCTGGCCGCTTTTGTCATCGGAAATCACGCATGAGTGCACACTCCCAGCAGCTCATCTCCCCTTCTCTGCATTCCAAACATTCACAAAAATCATCCAAACCAATTCTTTATCTCTTGCGAAAACGCGCCCAAAAGCGTGATGCGTAGCTCATATGTCCGGCCGTCGATTCTTGCATCCGACTCATACCCCCCTCGCGATTCACTGAAATATTGCGATCCCCACTTTCGGTTCCGAAACCGCACCCTAAGTAGCACCACCGCCTCGCCATTTCCGGTCCATTTTCCGCTGACTCAGCAGCCTTTGTTCGCACCTGTCACTTCCACGACAAAAAGATCATGACCGTTATCCCCACTGCAATTTCTCATTATAATCCCTTCACCTGCAATGCTAATTCACCATCATTGCCTCAACAGCATTGGCAGCCTCATACAAACCGCCATCATCGCATCCACTTGCCTCGCATTCTCAGACTGAAACAATGAACCCAAATTCCCAGCTTACAACTCAGCTCCAAATGCTCCACCTTCCATTCCTGCAGTTCTGCCATTTCCAGATTCAGTTCATTTGCAGCTGCATATTTCAGTTCACCCTCATGGCGCAGCATTCTGCAACTGCCTCAGGCCATCTCTGCACTTCAATTAGCCTGCAATCCTTCGCAGCTTCATTCTCTAACTGGCAGCAGCAACAGCATTTCATCTTTACCAGGTTCACCAGTCCAAGCCAGCATCACAGCACCACTGCGCTGCTGCCACTGCCCTGCCAAGAGTTAACCACCACTACCACTTCAACAGCTGCACACCAGCATCACCACCTAATACTGCCATCGACCTTAACTCGTTACCACTGCCATGAATGTACAGCTCCAGCTTCCACCAGGCCTCTACCAACAACATCAAGTGCACCTCCCGAGTTCAATGCTCTTCGGTCTCCACTGCAATCCCAGTTAACCATTGCAATTCAGCTCTTGTCAAGAATCTCCATTCGAACCATCACCGCAGCTCATCTCGCTTTACCACCTCAAAGCTCCATTGCACCAGTTAGCAGCTCCATTGCTCGAAACGACCATTCCTACTCAAGCTCCATTCCCGGCCACCACCAAGTCGCAACCAAGACCACCTCGTGCCATATTTCACTGGCCAAGATGTTCTCAACCCCGACTTCAACTCCACACACAGCCACAACTAATGCAAGCCCATAGCATCGTTCATCGCCCGCAAACACTGCAGAACTCGGGCTCGCAATTCATACAATATCAATTTCTGCATCATTTCCTCGCCTTAGCTTCAATTACAGCCACAGTTTCATTGCCTCCATTCAGGCCACAGCTCCAGCTTTGTAACCCTGTAATGCTCAGTCCCAACTCCAATAGCTGCTCCATTTCCATTCCACAACCAAGTGCGACCCATAAACTTCTCGATCTAAAACACAGATTCTGCGACATTTATTCCTTGCGTCAAAACCCAGCAAACCCATATCAGCCGAGCATTGCCATCTCTTCTCTTCCTCGGCTCATCTTAAGCCGCTCCGTCATTCTTCACAATTCACTGCCATTCCGCAGCTCCAAGACTCAACCAATGATAACTTCCCATACATACTATTTTCCCTGTTTGATCTCGAGTAGTCACAACAGCTCCAGACTCACCTCCCTGCCACATTTCACAGTATTGTTTGGAACCCGAATCATCTCGTTAACATCCAGCTGCCATCATCCTCAGCTCCTTCCCGTAACTTCAATCGACATACAAACCACTTCATTAATGACATGAGAATCCCCTCACTCAGATCATCATTACTAGCTTGTCCATCTTGTAATCATACACAATGTGATTAAGCTATTCGTGCCTTTTTACAAATACTTCTTGTGCAGTTATTGGTAATGAAGATATGGAACTTGTTATTGATTTCAAATCACTCTATCTCCTTCCCCGCAATCACACACACAAACCCATGTTCTCATGCGTCTCGAAACACTCAAATAGGCTTGAATCTCCTCCATTGATACTTAGGTTCCAACTAAACCCAAATACTCACCTTCTCATTACAACCTCTCGTGTATGTCCATCTTTCTCTTTGTAACCTTGTTGAAACCCACTTTGCCGGCGTGAAGAACTTGGTAACAACGTCTCTCGATTTGGCTCAGCAACTGAAATGTTGCTCTTCCCTTTCCTCTCAAATTCAAACCATCTTTAAAGCACAACCGCACAAAATGATTGGGAAGATATTTCTCTCAATTTTAGCTTAGGTAATGATGAGAATTGTTATTGGTACTCAAAACTCCGATAAGGGCTGCCTTAATAATCCCTTGTTGAATTGAACTGTCGCCTCCGGGAGACCGACATCTTAATTTCCCAGTAACTCCTCTTGTGCAACCTAGCATGCGCCAAATATCGTTTGCGAGTTGACCTTTTTGCCTTTTTCGCTCCAAATAGCTATTTTCTCCTTCTTTTTGCTCCATATGACTCGAAACACCTATGAAACTCAAAAGCGAATATAAGATACATAATTCACAAGAAAAATAGCAAAGAAAGCATAAACTCTACATAGAAAATACGGTGTATTCTACACCTATCAAATTCCCCCACACTTAGACTTTGCTAGTCCTCGAGCAAATCAAACAAAACAATAAAAATACAACAACTCCGTGACGTCGAGGCTACGGTTAATTTTAGCATAAATAACAAGCCTTTAAACCCCTAGGTGTCCCTAGTGGACGAGTTATAGTCTCGTGAAGGTTTACTAGAGATATACCTACAAAACCTATATTTCAAACTCCGTCTATTTGTGACAAATCAATGAATGAATCCAAAATGACTACAGGAGGAGGTACCTTGCAATTCAATTCAATTATTAGTAAATAAACTCTAATTAGATAGTCAAACAAGCCACAATACTCGGAAACTAACAAACCACAATCACAATGAAAAGATTAAGAAGATGGATATAGATGTAGATGTTGGCGAATGTTCACAAGTGTTCGATGTTTCCCATATCTCTCAAGGTCACTGCTAAGATGAACCTAATCCTATTGGATTGAGCTACTTTGTGCTTGAATGCTACATCAAATCAATTGGCATATACAAGGGAACCAAGAGTGACTTTATTCAACACAATAATAATTTATTCTTTTTTTTTATATGATTGGATCAAACCGGATCCAATTTCTTTTTTTTAGACGGCATGTTTAGATCTATTGGATCCAAGCGCATGCTTCTTGTCGCAAGTACATGATAGTTGCCTTGGATCCCCGCATTCCACGCTTGTTTAGGCGATTTGAGACAGGGACTACGTTTCACACATACTGCTATTCCCAAGTGTCTTTTTATTCCGTTTTGGTCTAATTGATCGGTCTTTTTTTTTTTTTTTTCATATTTTTTTTTTTTTTTTTTTTTTAATTTTTCTTTTTCTAGTAACTCAACCACTTTATTTCATCCTAGCAGTAATAACACGTCGATGTTTAGTGACCCACCAAAGCACTTAGAGAATAATAGATAAATATGAAAAAATAAAAATAGAATGTGATATGGTGATATTCCGAGATATGGTAACAACTATCATGTTAATTTGTGATTTCTGAGCTATATTCTTCCCTTTTAGTTAATTGGTTCCTCAACTCCTGCATTCAAAATGGTTCCATCCACTAATGGTGTCATCCTAAAGGCACAAGTTCTAGATTTCGGAGTTCAAAAAAAACACAAATTTTTTCTTGGTTTTTCTATTTTTCTGATTTTTTTTTTTTTTTTAAAAGGCATAAAACAAACTAAAACATATAAATGCTCCCCCACACTTAAACTTTACATTGTCCTCAATGTAAAATTGAATCTTCCAAAGAAAGTCAAGGTGGGAAATTCCGCAAATAATATGCAAAAACAAAGAAAATAAAGATAAAAGCAAATGCATAAAAAATAAAAAGATAAGGATCAAGATACAAAACCGGTGGGTTGCCTCCCACTAAGCGCTTGGTTTAAAGTCGTCGGCCCGACTTAGCTTCTTGTAAGATTCATTCCCCATACACCAATAATCGGAAAAGTTGGGGATCCGTCCATAGAACCTGTTTTGCAAACACTAGCTTCACACAAATATTAGTACAATAAAGCAAAAGTAAAGCTATGAACCGATAAAAGCTTCCCCCACACTTATTCTTGTCCACACTTGGAAGTGTATAAAGAATATAGGAGTCGGGTACTTCCATGGTTTCTTGTTCCAAAACCTGCATAGTATGAGAGTCAAATATCTCTAATGGCGGAAAACGAGAAACAAAGTCATTCAACAATATTCTCGAAGCACATAAATTCAAACCAATAAGAGGTAAAGGAAAAGAAACAATAGGCAAAGGGTTAGATAAACCTTGCACAATCTCTTTTATCACGGAATCCTCTTCATCCTAGAAAACTCAAGTGAATTATTCACCTCTTTCATATCATGGTCCTCTATCAAACCTTGCAACCATTCTTCGTCCGTTTCTGCCTTAACCAAAGTCTCGACATAAACATCATCATTATAATCTTTTGCAAGCTCAATTGGGTCTTCCACAATATTGGTCATAACCGTCTCATTCTCAACACACTCCTCTTTGTTGTAAGGCACATACTCTTTTGCGGATCCAAATTTTATTATAAGAAACTTTTCTAGAACATTCGAAAAATGCATCATCCTCAAGCTCCACCCTTTGAATAGGCTCTTGATCATTATTAAGATCAATGCTTGAGTAACCTACACAAGTGTCGACATATTCCTCTTCATCTTCATCTTGATCCCAAAAAGACTCCATTGTACACTCCTCGGGGTTGTCACCATGAGTTGGTTCAAACGATGTATTTTCATAATAATCATCATCACTATCATAGTCATCATAACATTGGTCCTTGCTGAATTTAGTGTTGCTAATCTCGAACTCATCCTTTTGAATAGGTGAATGATCATTATTACGATCAAGAGTTGAGTTAACTACACAAATATCAACAAAAGTCCCCGAAGGTTCGCCTTTTTCAACATAACTATTCATTTCCTCCTTGTATTCTTCAATGCCTTGTCTTAAAGTGGAAACACCTTTTTGAAGCTCTTGGAGTGTTCCATCCAAATTCTGAATATAGTGGTCCATTTGTTTGTAAAGCTCATTCGACAAAGAAAAAGTAGAATTACTTACTTCCGTATTGTTAGGCCAATTATAATCCCTTTGAATGGGTGTATGATCATAACTACGATCAGAAATTGGGCCATACATACTATGAGCACATTCGGTCGATGAAATTGGTTCCACGCTTGGTTGTCCACAAATTGACTCCATGCTGTCCATAAATCGTTGCATCTCATCTACCAAACTAGAGGAAAAATTAATAGGATTACAACTAGTCTCCCCTCCTTGTGGTTGCTCACTTACATAACCACCATAAGAAGGTTGATATGTATGAGAATAACTCATAGGGTACGTGGAATATTGACCATAACCAAAGGATTGGTTTTGATTGTATTCCCATAAGGGTGATAGTTTTCATGTTGTTGAGGTTGAAAGCCGTATTGATTGCTCCAATAAGCTCCGTCCATAGAAATTGGTACCTAAACGAGATTCTCAAAACTCAAGGTTAGAAACCAAAGAATAAGAAAAAGTAAAACAAAACTAAAACAAAAATAAGAAACCAAAAACAATTAACAACCGTTGCCTCCTCAACGGCGCGCAAAATTTTGATCGCTGTCGTAAGCGTCAAAAATAAATTACACTTTCTTACTACTCAAAATATAAATATAGCAAGGGCAAGAAAGGATCGATCCCACAGAGAGGTCTAGGTTGTCAAATTGTTATGGTTTCCTATATAAAACACCCGGAAGAATTTCTGATTGTGTAAATAAAAATAAACGAAAAGCAAACAAAGTACGCAAATCAAGGATGTGAAATATTGGTAAAGGTTTCATCTTCAATTGTAAACAAGTTTATGAATATATGAATAGAATTCGTATTTAATCTCGCTATCATCAAAAGCCCAAGAATACCTTATTGCAAGAATACTCCGTAATTTCCAAAGTTATCAACACACACATTAGGGCTGCGTATGTGAATTCTACCTCAAGAATAACCTAACGCCTTGCGCTAATCAAGTTCAATTCCTAGGAGCATTAAGTTTCAGAAATAGGCTAATCAATGCAATTGAAATACATTGCGCAAACAATTCGAACAAAGGTCAATTTCTACATATGATTACAAGGATGTATCACTACAACCTAGAATCATATCATGCTACTCGTATTCAAGGTTATCGCTCGATGAAAACCCTAAAATAGCTATAGATATGGATGTGAGTTCAATCAATTCAATCAAGACTCGACTAAACAAACATTCAATCATATTGCAATACTTCAATCATGCAATTATTATAACCCGTAGAAATCATACGATAATATTGAGAGAAAACTAATTCATAAAAATCATAACTTGGTTGCAAAATCCAACTACATCTTCAACCAATAATAAAAACTTAGTTACTCATGGCATAGGAGTTCATAGCAAGAAGAAAGAGAAAACCTATCATGTTTCTAAACCCTAGAACCCAAAAATATGAGTTCTCCCTAATGGAGATATATCTAGGTTTAGAAAAGAGTTTTCTATTTATATGCTTTTTCTCCCATAAGGATACTTTCCCAAAATTAGGTTAATTCTTCTCAAAACCCGTCTCCAAGTTGGTCCACCAAGCCCAGGAGTGAAAAATATGTCTCTGGAATTTTGGGTCCAAAAGCGTCGCCGGAATCCGGCCACCGGTCGCCGGAATCCGGCCATCGGAAAATCATCTCTGGCCGCTTTTGTCATCGGAAACTGTCACCAGCGAGTGCACACTCCCAGCAGCTCATCTCCCCTTCTCTGCATTCCAAACATTCACAAAAATCATCCAAACCAATTCTTTATCTCTTGCGAAAACGCGCCCAAAAGCGTGATGCGTAGCTCATATGTCCGGCCGTCGATTCTTGCATCCGACTCATACCCCCCTCGCGATTCACTGAAATATTGCGATCCCCACTTTCGGTTCCGAAATCCGGCACCCGGAAGTAGCACCACCGCCTCGCCATTTTAAGTCCATTTCATGCCTTCTGCAGACTTTGTTCTCGCACACTTCACTTCTGTAATTTCACATCATGACCGTTATCCCCAGCCTGCAATTTCTCATTATAATCCCTTCACCTGCAATGCTAATTCACCATCATTGCCTCAACAGCATTGGACCTCATACAACTCGCCTGCCATCATCGGCATCATACAGCTGCATTTGCTCCGAAACAATGAACCCAAATTCCCACTTACAACTCGGCTCCAAATGCTCCACCTTCCATTCCTTGCATTCTGCCATTTCCAGATTCAGTTCATTTGCAATGATATTTCAGTTCACCCTCATGGGCAGCAAAGCAACCGCCTCGGGCCATCTCGCACTTCAATTAGCAATCCTTAGCGATTTTCCTTCATTCTCTAACGCGTGAAGCAAAGGATTTCATCTTTACCGAGTTCACTAGTCCAAGCCAAAGATCACAGCACCATCTGGCTGCTGCATCTGCTGCCAAGAGTTAACCACCACTACCACTTCAACAGTGCAAGACACCAAGATCACCACCTAATACCGCCATCGACCTTAACTCGTTACCACACCGCCATGAATGTCAGCTCCAGCTTCCACCGTGCCTCTACCAACAACATCGGTGCACCTCCTGAGTTCAATGCTCTTCAGTCTCCACTGCAATCCCAGTTAACCATTGCAATTCAGCTCTTGTCAGCAACTTCCAATTCGAACCATCAGCTGCAGCTCATATGCTCAGTCACCTCAAAGCTCCATTGCACCAGTTAGCAGCTCCATTGCAGACAAACGACCATTCCCGGCTCAAGCTCCATTCCCAGTACCACCAAGCTGCAACCAAGACCACCTCGGGCCATATTTCACTGGCCAAGATGTTCTCAACCCCGACTTCAACTCCACACGCCCACAACTAATGCAAGCCCATAGCATGTTCATCGCCCCTGTAAGTGCAACTCGGTGCTGCAATTCATACAATATCAATTTTCGCATCATTTCTCGCCTTAGCTTCAATTACAGCCACAGTTTCATTGCCTCCATTCAGTGCCACGGCTCAGCTTTGTAACCTGTAATGCCTCAGTCCTAACTCAATAGCTGCTCCATTTCCATTCCACAACCAAGTGCGACCCATAAACTTCTCGATCTAAAACACAGATTCTGCGACATTTATTCCTTGCGTCGACCAAAAGCAAACCCATATCAGCCGAGCATTGCCATCTCTTCTCTTCCTCGGCTCATCTTAAGCCGCCTCCGTCATTCTTCACAACCTTGCCATTCCGCAGCTCCAAGACTCAACCAATGATAACTTCCCATACATACTATTTTCCCTGTTTGATCTCGAGTAGTCACAACAGCTCCAGACTCACCTCCCTGCCACATTTCAGTGTATTGCTGGAACCTGAATCATCTCAGTTAACATCCAGCTGCCATCATCCTCAGCTCCTTCCTATAACTTCAATCGACATACAAACCACTTCATTAACAGCACAGAATCCCCTCACTCAGATCATCATTACTAGCTTGTCCATCTTGTAATCATACACAACAGATTAAGCTATTCAGGCCTTTTTACAAATACTTCTTGTGCAGTTCGCTGGTAATGAAGATATGGAACTTGTTATTGATTTCAAATCACTCTATCTCCTTCCCTGCAATCACACACACAAACCCATGTTCTCAATGCGTCTGAAACACTCAAATAGGCTTGAATCTCCTCCATTGATACTTCCGGTTCCAACTAAACCCAAATACTCAGCCTTCTCATTACAACCTCTGTGTATGTCCATCTTTCTCTTTGTAACCTTGTTGAAACCCACTTTGCCGGCGTGGAAGAACTTGGTAACAGCGTCTCTCGATTTGGCTCAAAGAATCAAATGTTGCTCTTCCCTTTCTCTCTCAAATTCAAACCATCTTTAAAGCACAACCGCACAAAATGATTGGAAGATATTTCTCTCAATTTTAGCTTAGGTAATGATGAGAATTGTTATTGGTACTCAAAACTCCGATAAGGGCTGCCTTAATAATCCCTTGTTGAATTGAACTGTCGATTCCGGGAGATCGACATCTTAATTTCCTGCGTAACTCCTCTTGTGCAACCTAGCATGCGCCAAATATCGTTTAAGCGTTGACCTTTTTGCCTTTTTCGCTCCAAATAGCTATTTTCTCCTTCTTTTGCTCCATATGACTCCGAAACACCTATGAAACTCAAAAGCGAATATAAGATACATAATTCACAAGAAAAATAGCAAAGAAAGCATAAACTCTACATAGAAAATACGGTGTATTCTACACCTATCAAATTCCCCCACACTTAGACTTTGCTAGTCCTCGAGCAAATCAAACAAAACAATAAAAATACAACAACTCCGTGACGTCGAGGCTACGGTTAATTTTAGCATAAATAACAAGCCTTTAAACCCCTAGGTGTCCCTAGTGGACGAGTTATAGTCTCGTGAAGGTTTACTAGAGATATACCTACAAAACCTATATTTCAAACTCCGTCTATTTGTGACAAATCAATGAATGAATCCAAAATGACTACGGGGAGGAGGTACCTTGCAATTCAATTCAATTATTAGTAAATAAACTCTAATTAGATAGTCAAACAAGCCACAATACTCCTAAAACTAACAAACCACAATCACAATGAAAAGATTAAGAAGATGGATATAGATGTAGATGTTGGCGAATATTCACAAGTGTTCGATGTTTCCATATCCTGTCAAGGTCATGCTAAGATGAACCTAATCCTATTGGATTGAGCTACTTTGTCTTGAATGCTACATCAAATCAATTGGCATATACAAGGGAACCAAGAGTGACTTTATTCAACACAATAATAATTTATTCTTTTTTTTTTTTATATGATTGGATCAAACTGGATCCAATTTCTCTTTTTTTTTAGACGGCATGTTTAGATCTATTGGATCCAAGCGCATGCTTCTTGTCAGCAAGTACATGATAGTTGCCTTGGATCCTGCATTCCACGCTTGTTTAGGCGATGGAGATGGGACTACGTTTCACACATACTGCTATTCCCAAGTGTCTTTTTATTCCGTTTTGGTCTAATTGATCGGTCTTTTTTTTTTTTTAAATTTTTTCTTTTTCTAGTAACTCAACCACTTTATTTCATCCTAGCAGTAATAACACGTCGATGTTTAGTGACCCACCAAAGCACTTAGAGAATAATAGATAAATATGAAAAAATAAAAATAGAATGTGATATGGTGATATTCCGAGATATGGTAACAACTATCATGTTAATTTGTGATTTCTGAGCTATATTCTTCCCTTTTAGTTAATTGGTTCCTCAACTCCTGCATTCAAAATGGTTCCATCCACTAACAGTGTCATCCTAAAGGCACAAGTTCTAGATTTCGGAGTTCAAAAAAAACACAAATTTTTTCTTGGTTTTTCTATTTTTCTGATTTTTTTTTTTTTTAAAAGGCATAAAACAAACTAAAACATATAAATGCTCCCCACACTTAAACTTTACATTGTCCTCAATGTAAAAATTGAATCTTCCAAAGAAAGTCAAGGTGGGAAATTCCATGCAAATAATATGCAAAACAAAGAAAATAAAGATAAAAGCAAATGCATAAAAAATAAAAAGATAAGGATCAAGATACAAAACCGGTGGTTGCCTCCACTAAGCGCTTGGTTTAAAGTCGTCGGCCCGACTTAGCTTCTTGTAAGATTCATTCCCCATACACCAATAATCGGAAAAGTTGGGGATCCGTCCATAGAACCTGTTTTGCAAACACTAGCTTCACACAAATATTAGTACAATAAAGCAAAAGTAAAGCTATGAACCGATAAAAGCTTCCCCCACACTTATTCTTGTCCACACTTGGAAGTGTATAAAGAATATAGGAGTCGGGTACTTCCATGGTTTCTTGTTCCAAAACCTGCATAGTATGAGAGTCAAATATCTCTAATGGCGGAAAACGAGAAACAAAGTCATTCAACAATATTCTCGAAGCACATAAATTCAAACCAATAAGAGGTAAAGGAAAAGAAACAATAGGCAAAGGGTTAGATAAACCTTGCACAATCTCTTTTATCACGGAATCCTCTTCATCCTAGAAAAACTCAAGCGAATTATTCACCTCTTTCATATCATGGTCCTCTATCAAACCTTGCAACCATTCTTCGTCCGTTTCTGCCTTAACCAAAGTCTCGACATAAACATCATCATTATAATCTTTTGCAAGCTCAATTGGGTCTTCCACAATATTGGTCATAACCGTCTCATTCTCAACACACTCCTCTTTGTTGTAAGGCACATACTCTTTTGCGGATCCAAATTTTATTATAAGAAACTTTTCTAGAACATTCGAAAATGCATCATCCTCAAGCTCCACCCTTTGAATAGGCTCTTGATCATTATTAAGATCAATGCTTGAGTAACCTACACAAGTGTCGACATATTCCTCTTCATCTTCATCTTGATCCCAAAAAGACTCCATTGTACACTCCTCGGGGTTGTCACCATGAGTTGGTTCAAACGATGTATTTTCATAATAATCATCATCACTATCATAGTCATCATAACATTGGTCCTTGCTGAATTTAGTGTTGCTAATCTCGAACTCATCCTTTTGAATAGGTGAATGATCATTATTACGATCAAGAGTTGAGTTAACTACACAAATATCAACAAAAGTCCCCGAAGGTTCGCCTTTTCAACATAACTATTCATTTCCTCCTTGTATTCTTCAATGCCTTGTCTTAAAGTGGAAACACCTTTTTGAAGCTCTTGGAGTGTTCCATCCAAATTCTGAATATAGTGGTCCATTTGTTTGTAAAGCTCATTCGACAAAGAAAAAGTAGAATTACTTACTTCCGTATTGTTAGGCCAATTATAATCCCTTTGAATGGGTGTATGATCATAACTACGATCAGAAATTGGGCCATACATACTATGAGCACATTCGGTCGATGAAATTGGTTCCACGCTTGGTTGTCCACAAATTGACTCCATCTTTGTCCATAAATCGTTGCATCTCATCTACCAAACTAGAGGAAAAATTAATAGGATTACAACTAGTCTCCCCTCCTTGTGGTTGCTCACTTACATAACCACCATAAGAAGGTTGATATGTATGAGAATAACTCATAGGGTACGTGGAATATTGACCATAACCAAAGGATTGGTTTTGATTGTATTCCCCATAAGGGTGATAGTTTTCATGTTGTTGAGGTTGAAAGCCGTATTGATTTCTCCAATAAGCTCCGTCCATAGAAATTGGTACCTGAAACGAGATTCTCAAAACTCGGTTAGAAACCAAAGAATAAGAAAAAGTAAAACAAAACTAAAACAAAAAATAAGAAACCAAAAACAATTAACAACCGTTGCCTCCTAATCAACAACCAAAATTTTGATCGCTGTCGTAGCGTCAAAAATAAATTACACTTTCTTACTACTCAAAATATAAATATAGCAAGGGCAAGAAAGGATCGATCCCACAGAGAGGTCTAGGTTGTCAAATTGTTATGGTTTCCTATATAAAACACCCGGAAGAATTTCTGATTGTGTAAATAAAAATAAACGAAAAGCAAACAAAGTACGCAAATCAAGGATGTGAAATATTGGATAAAGGTTTCATCTTCAATTGTAAACAAGTTTATGAATATATGAATAGAATTCGTATTTAATCTCGCTATCATCAAAAGCCCAAGAATACCTTATTGCAAGAATACTCCGTAATTTCCAAAGTTATCAACACACACATTAGGGTGGTGCGTATGTGAATTCTACCTCAAGAATAACCTAACGCATTGCGCTAATCAAGTTCAATTCTAGGAGCATTAAGTTTCAGAAATAGGCTAATCAATGCAATTGAAATACATTGCTAAAACAATTCGAACAAAGGTCAATTTCTACATATGATTACAAGGATGTATCACTACAACCTAGAATCATATCATGCTACTCGTATTCAAGGTTATCGCTCGATGAAAACCCTAAAATAGCTATAGATATGGATGTGAGTTCAATCAATTCTAGACTCGACTAAACAAACATTCAATCATATTGCAATACTTCAATCATGCAATTATTATAACCCGTAGAAATCATACGATAATATTGAGAGAAAACTAATTCATAAAAATCATAACTTGGTTGCAAAATCCAACTACATCTTCAACCAATAATAAAAACTTAGTTACTCATGGCATAGGAGTTCATAGCAAGAAGAAAGAGAAAAACCTATCATGTTTCTAAACCCTAGAACCCAAAAGTATGAGTTCTCCCTAATGGAGATATATCTAGGTTTAGAAAAGAGTTTTCTATTTATATGCTTTTTCTCCCCATAAGGATACTTTCCCAAAATTAGGTTAATTCTTCTCAAAACCCGTCTCCAAGTTGGTCCACCAAGCCCAGGAGTGAAAAATATGTCTCTGGAATTTTGGGTCCAAAAGCGTCGCCGGAATCCGGCCACCGGTCGCCGGAATCCGGCCATCGGAAAATCATCTCAGCCGCTTTTGTCATCTGGAAGCGTCACTATCCGAGTGCACACTCCCAAAGCAGCTCATCTCCCCTTCTCGCATTCCAAACATTCACAAAAATCATCCAAACCAATTCTTTATCTCTTGCGAAAACGCGCCCAAAAGCGTGATGCGTAGCTCATATGTCAGGCCGTCGATTCTTGCATCCGACTCATACCCCCGCGATTCATCTGAAATATTGCGATCCCCACTTTCGGTTCCGAAATCCGGCACCCTAAGTAGCACCACCGCCTCGCCATTTCTCGGGGTCCATTTCCATACACTCACAGACTTTGTTACGTGCACCGTCACTTCCACGTAATTTCATGACATCATGACCGTTATCCCCAACTCCAATTTCTCATTATAATCCTCGCACTGCAATGCTAATTCACCATCATTGCCTCAACAGCATTGGCAGCCTCATACAACTCAACTGCCATCATCGCATCATACGAGCATGCATTCTCGGATCAAACAATGAACCCAAATTCCTACCACAACTCACGGCTCCAAATGCTCCACCTTCCATTCCTGCAGATTCGCCATTTCAGTATAGTTCATTTGCGTGCTGCATATTTTCAGTTCACCCTCATGGCGCAGCATTCTGCAACTGCCTCAGGCCATCTCTGCACTTCAATTAGCCTGCAATCCTTCGCAGCTTCATTCTCTAACTGGAAGCAGCAACAACATTTCATCTTTACCGAGTTCACCGGTCAAGATCACAAAGACTATCACACCACAAGCACGCCCTTGCCAAGAGTTAACCACCACTACCACTTCAACAGCTGCACACCAGCATCACCACCTAATACTGCCATCGACCTTAACTCGTTACCACTGCCATGAATGTACAGCTCCAGCTTCCACCAGGCCTCTACCAACAACATCAGTGCACCTCCTGAGTTCAATGCTCTTCAGTCTCCACTGCAATCCCAGTTAACCATTGCAATTCAGCTCTTGTCAGCAACTTCCAATTCGAACCATCAGCTGCAGCTCATATGCTCAGTCACCTCAAAGCTCCATTGCACCAGTTAGCAGCTCCATTGCCTGAAACGACCATTCCCGGCTCAAGCTCCATTCCCAGTCACCACCAAGCTGCAACCAAGACCACCTCAGGCCATACTTCACTGGCCAAATTTGTTCTCAACCCCCGACTTCAACTCCACACAGACCACAACTAATGCAAGCCCATAGCATCAGTTCATCGCCCCTGCAACAGCTGCAACTCAGTGCCTGCAATTCATACAATATCAATTTCTGCATCATTTCCTCGCCCTAGCTTCAATTACAGCCACAGTTTCATTGCCTCCATTCAGGCCACAGCTCCATCTTTGTAACCCTGTAATGCTCAGTCCCAACTCCAATAGCTGCTCCATTTCCATTCCACAACCAAGTGCGACCCATAAACTTCTCGATCTAAAACACAGATTCTGCGACATTTATTCCTTGCGTCACAGCCAGCGAACCCATATCAGCCGAGCATTGCCATCTCTTCTCTTCCTCGGCTCATCTTAAGCCGCCTCCGTCATTCTTCACAATTCACTGCCATTCCGCAGCTCCAAGACTCAACCAATGATAACTTCCCATACATACTATTTTCCCTGTTTGATCTCGAGTAGTCACAACAGCTCCAGACTCACCTCCCTGCCACATTTCAGTGTATTGCTGGAACCTGAATCATCTCAGTTAACATCCAGCTGCCATCATCCTCAGCTCCTTCCTGTAACTTCAATCGACATACAAACCACTTCATTAACAGCACAGAATCCCCTCACTCAGATCATCATTACTAGCTTGTCCATCTTGTAATCATACACAACAGATTAAGCTATTCAGGCCTTTTTACAAATACTTCTTGTGCAGTTCGCTGGTAATGCAGATATGGAACTTGTTATTGATTTCAAATCACTCTATCTCCTTCCCTGCAATCACACACACAAACCCATGTTCTCAATGCGTCTGAAACACTCAAATAGGCTTGAATCTCCTCCATTGATACTTCCGGTTCCAACTAAACCCAAATACTCAGCCTTCTCATTACAACCTCTGTGTATGTCCATCTTGCTCTTTGTAACCTTGTTGAAACCCACTTTGCCGGCGTGAAGAACTTGGTAACAGCGTCTCTCGATTTGGCTCAGCAACTGAAATGTTGCTCTTCCCTTTCCTCTCAAATTCAAACCATCTTTAAAGCACAACCGCACAAAATGATTGGGAAGATATTTCTCTCAATTTTAGCTTAGGTAATGATGAGAATTGTTATTGGTACTCAAAACTCCGATAAGGGGCTGCCTTAATAATCCCTTGTTGAATTGAACTATCGATTCCGGGAGACCCGACATCTTAATTTCCAGCGTAACTCCTCTTGTGCAACCTAGCATGCGCCAAATATCGTTCATGAGTTGACCTTTTTGCCTTTTCGCTCCAAATAGCTATTTTCTCCTTCTTTTGCTCCATATGACTCCGAAACACCTATGAAACTCAAAGGCGAATATAAGATACATAATTCACAAGAAAAATAGAAAGAAAGCATAAACTCTACATAGAAAATACGGTGTATTCTACACCTATCAATTCTCATATGAACTTCTCCTTTAGGCTTGTTCGATGTGCCATTGAAACCATATATTTTGTATGTTGAAGGTATCAATTCTTCATCCTTTCCCCCATAGTTTTGTAAGTATGGTAAAAAGGATGTTTACCGAGCTTCCAAGATCAATTAATATTCTATTGATTGCCCAGCAATTTTCTGCTTCATCATCTTCGCCATCAACAGGTTTTGGATTAATTTCTAGTTTTACAACCAATGGGCTATCATGTATTTCTCTACCTTTGGGTATTTCTTCTGCAGAGAAAGAAATAATCTGCAATTGCCACTCTTTTAATAGCGATGTCCTCGCAATGTTCAACACTTCTTTATCATCAATATCCCTCGCAAAAACCCTACTGAGTATGTTATCATGAAAATCTTCAATTGTGTGATATGAGTGAACAATGGAGTTGCAAAATATATTTTTAGCTTTCGCTCCAACTTCTATTACGAACGTTTCTTTCCCCTTTGATGGTGGTGGCGGCAATGGTTGAACTTTCTCTTCACCTTTTAGAAAGTGATTCAAACTTTCCTTGATCAATCATTCTAAGGATGATTCTTTTTATGTTTCTGCAATCATTTGTCAGATGTCCATGAAAACGGTGGTAAGAGCAGAATTCGTGACTTCTATCACCTGGTGGCGGTTCATTTCCCATGTTCCATGGTGCGGGTATGTTTTCCATCAAGAGTATAGCTTCCCATATTTTTTCCACACTAGTATTTAGTGGTGGCATCTTGATTTCTTCCCATACTATTCTGTGACGTCGCTGTCCTCCATGATAATTCTGCCTTTGACTTCCATAAGTCTCTTGCGGATGATCAAGTCTTTGAATTTTGCTATGGCCACCACGGTTGTAATAGTTCCTTTCTCTTTCAAATTCTTCTTGATCACGGCTTCCCATGGCTACTATCTTTGGCTGTCCATCATCTGTTACCCTTTCTTGTTGACCTTGCGAAGTACTCGCCACCGTGTTTATCAGTTTTGGTAATAAACTTGCATTCGCATCATTTGAACTTGTGGGCAATTGATATGATTCCATCTCATTCCGCCTTTCCTCTAAAGCAACATACTCATCTTGAAGTTCTCGCAACTCGATCATCGTGATTGTATTCTTGACTCTAAAAAATTTGAATATATAGAAAATTGGTTGCGAACATGGCATTTATGAATGATAAAATGAGATATCTTTCATCCACTCTTCCAGCCATCTCACTACACATCGTCTTCCATCTCACAGTTAAATGTCTTAAACTTTCGCCAACTCTTTGCTTCAGCCCAAACACATCTTCAATTCCTGGTCGCGAGGAGTTATTACTTATGTATGCCCCTAAGAATATGGCTTGTAAATGGTTGAATGACGTGATGGTGTTTCTTGGTAAACCCTCAAACCATTTCAGTGCTTCTCCTGTTAAACTTGATGCGAAATATTTGCATAATATTGCATCATGATTTTCCCACTGTAGCATACATCTCACATACGCTTTGATGTGTTGTATTGCGCAAGTTGTTCCATCAAAAATGCTGGTTAATGCGGGTAAATTGCATTTTGGAGGTATCCCTCCTAACTGCACCTCTAGAGTAAAGGGGGTTTTTGCAGCTTCTTCGATGGCCTCATCCAATTGTCTTCTTCCTCCACCTCTTCTATTGTTCAACATTCCTCTCATCTCTGCCAACTCTCTTAAGATTTGTTCATTTACATCAGGGTTCGGATTCATTGGTCTTTTTAACTCCGTTTCTCTCCTTCTGCGTTCATGTCTACCTTGATTTTCTTGTTCAACATTCTCTTCTCTTCTTTCTCTGCGACTTTCTTCTTCATCTCTGATTCGCGAATGCGCACACCATTGTATCTATCGTTTTATCTTCTTGGTTGTCTATCAGCTCTCTTTTGTACTCTTTCATATTCTTCATTGATATTTCCATTGTTGCGATTTTTCTCGTGCCTTCTTTCTCGATTGTCATGATTGTTCTGCCGAATTGCTTCCTCCAATTCCCGTTCTTCCATTTCTACTCTCAATCTTTCTCATTCGCAAGCTAGATGCGCTTGTTCGATATAATGCTTTTCGATGTCTTTTTCAATCTCCTTTTGTTTCCTCTGTATTTCTCTCCCATGCAATATTCTTCTTCCTTCTTCCTGATTTTCTTCATTAACTGGACCATCCTGCTGCCTATTTCCTTGAACTCTGTTATTTTGGATATTCTGTAAAATCTCAGGACGTGGAATACATACTACTTCCCTCCTTTCGCAGCATCCTTCATCGAGATTTGGCTCTCTTTCTAGATTTTCTTCATTAACATTTTCCTCAGGTAACATTCTCCTCATATCATCTCTAACCGATCCTGATCTTGATCTGGTATTACTTCTAACTTGGAAATAAGTAAGGCATTTTCGTTCGCAAGGGAAGAATTGGACTTTTCTAACTTGGAACATTGATCCTTGAATTGGTTTGCCTTTACACTCAAGGTTATTCTACCCTGAATAAGTTTATCCTTCTCGGCAGTAACTTCTTCAAGATGTTTTCTCAACGAGCAAAGAGATTGTTCTTGTTCTTTACATAATTTTTGACAAACATCAGCCTGTTGCGAGTAAATCTCTACCTTGTTTAACAAAGTTCGCTTCTCTTGAGAAAGAATTCCATTCTCATCTGATAAAGTTTCCAACTCCAGATTAGCTTTAGTCAAAGAGTAAGAAAGGCGAGATAATTCATTACTTAATGAGTCTCGCTCATGTACTAAGTCAGCATTTTCTTTAGAAAGATTATCTATTTGATCAACAGAATATATATGAAGATTATCTAATTGGTTATATTGCTCCATCCAAATATCTCTATCGGCTCGAACTTCTTCAACAGTAGATTCCAATTTGGTATATCTCCATTTTTGCTTATGCTTTAAAGCTTAAAGGCTTAACAATGGATTTCGTTTAAAAAAAAAAAAAAAAAAAAAAGGGGGAGTAAATGTATACCTTTCAATTCTTCATTCTTTTTGCGAAGATTATCACGATCTAGCGAAATATTTTGGAGTTTTTGATTCTCAAGATGGAGGATATTACACTTTGCAGTCATAGCTTGGAGATCATTCTTTAAAATATTAATTTCATGCTCCAAAGATGTTTGCGAGATTCTATCAGGGCCAAGGTGTTTGCTCAAAATCTCGCAGATATCAGATTTGATAGGATCGACAGAAGTCTTCTTGGCATCGTTCACAATATCTGATAGAACTTTGAAGGCCACATTTATTCCTTCCAAATTCTCTTTAGTAAGAGGGATCTGCTCAGGTAAGGAAGTAACAACGGTAGAAGAAGGAAGAGAGGAATCATCTTTTGTTAAAGGAATATCATGAGAAGAGGAAATCTCATGAAGATTAATGATTGGAGAAATGGTAGAGGCATTGACAATGGAAGAAGAAATAGGCTCATTCGCAATGGGACTGTTATGAGGGATTTGATCTATGAGAAGTTCAGGCATAGGAGTGTTGCCATCAACGGTATTTTCACAAGAAGAGGCAGTAGGTTTATCTTGCGAAGATTTCGCAGTAGGAGTTGTAAGTTTGAATGAAGGAAAGGAAACAGCAGGTGCGACAGGTTTAGAATGGCGAGGCTTCTTGGGGGACCTATCAACATTCTGGTCATCCTGCGAATTACAAGTTAATTAAGAAACAGAGGCAACAATATTGTTATTAAAAAAGTAAATGTTTCTTAAATACCTTCTTATTCGCAGGCTTTCTTTTAGAGGCAGTGGACTTTGGTTGCGAGCCCATGGAAACATTGGGGTTCGTAACAGTGAATTTGGTGCTAGATTTATTCTTGCTAAAACAAAAATGGTAGGAGAATCGTTAAAAGAAGAACAATATTAAAATGAAACAACTTCATTAAGAAAGATCAGTCACAAAATGATCAGATTCAGCAAAATTCACAAACCTTGATGCCATAGAAACAGTAGCAGAAGGATAGAAACAGTAGCAGAAGGATGATAGTAGAAAAATGATGAAGAAGATGATGAAGAAAAAGAGCAGAAAAAAGTTGCAGACAATGAAGAAGACGAAGTAAAAGAAAAGAATAACTGGATAAGGAATTATCCTTTAAATAGACAGGAAAAGAGTAACCGGATAACATTAAATGTGCCGGTAAAAAGGGTAATTTTAGATACGTGTAAACAGATGTTCCTGAATTCACGGAATTTTGTCGACAAAAAATTTGATGGAAAATAAATGAATTTGACATTTCAAAATATTGATTCTCATGACATTCTCTTCTTCACAGAGAAGACATGAGAAGAGGCAAGATGTAGGATCAGAATATCGCAACTTCAATACCTCGCGAGATTAATAGACGACCGCATCGCGAGGTGTCGCAGGGAAATAATATAAATGACGCAATGGATGACGACAGTCAGAACATGAGAAAGGTGTGAAGACTTAGCGAGATTTAGTAGTGTCGCGAGATTATGTATTTGTACATTTGCGATAGTTCGCAAGTCATTCCCGAAAATAAAGGACAGCTTACTGTCACTCATTATGTAATACCCTATATAAAGAGTCGATCAGGCTGATGGAAGAGAGAGTTCTTTTCGAATTGTTAAGCAAGTCATTAGGATAGAGAAAGTTTTAGAGTGATTGTAATTCTATAATTCATTTCTATTCCATATTATAAACATTCAAGAATTCAATCAATAAGAATCATAATTGTTCACTTTAAAATGATTTAATTGTGTGTATTCTAGTGAGGGGTGTAGTGTAGTATTTCCTGCAACTACAGGTACACCTCTTGTAAACCCTTCTGGGACCATAAATTGGCCATTAGGGCCACCTAGGGATTCAAAGGCTTGTTTCACATGGTAAGTGCAATAAGCGATGCTGTTGATGGGTGAAAACTACTCCTGCAGAATTTGGTAATTTGGGGTGTGGATGAGGAATGAATCTAAACCTTCAACAAATGCCTTTGCATGCGGTGAGTGCTTGTAGATTCGAGAGATCAATACGTGCAAGTCCGGCCTAAACCAAGAAATGGCCGTTCCAGACTTGTTTCGATCACAAAGTGAAGGAGATGGGGTTGATCTTAGGGAGGAAGCGAAGAAGGTGTTGAGATTGTGAAGGTGTTGGCTTGCTTATGACTTGTAATGAAAGATGAGCAAGCTTACGGTTGATGCAAGCAGGCTCTGAGTGTTTGAATACGGTTTCTGTATTAACACTTTGTTTCTGTCGTCTAAACTTGTGTTGTTCTGTCCTGCCTGTTTGAAATAGGGCGGAGAACCTATTTATACAAGTCATTGAGCCTCATTCACGTTTCTCGTGGGAAGTGGAGGTAGTGGAATGATGGAGTAGTGGAGTTGTGTGTCGGTGATACACGACCAGTCTTGCCCACTTCTCTGTTCATCTCTAACCGCCCATGACTTCCTAACACGTTCTTGTGATGGCGCGTTGCACGCTGCACGCTGTAAACCGCCAGACCAATACCCCAGTATGTATCCCCCAGTTTGTGACATGATTGATGTCTGGAATGTGGATCGTGGATCCACGAAAGATAGCATGTAATGCTGAATTGAATATCTGCGTTATTCAGAAAGTCGATACTTGTGAAGTATCGTGTGTATTTTATGCAGGTATTGCATTGTGGTGTGGTAAGGTGATGGGTAATGACGCCTTACTGACCAATTGACTCCTGACCAGGGTTGTATAACCAAGCTGGTGAAGTTGGACGGATGAGATGAGCTTTGAGACACTCATCTGCGACCGTTAATGAGTATTAGGGTTTTTGAAGAGGTGCGCAAGCATCACTCTCCAGCTTGGTCGAAACCAAGCATGGGAAGGATTTTGGAGAGGACCGACCATACATGCGTGTTGAAATCATGATGGTGTAGGCGCCTGTATTCCGTTCCCTCATGAAAGCGCGATCCCGGGCCACTCAATTTGACCGGCAAAGAGGAGTGGTTGAGATCGGTTTCTTGGTAAATCTCTTACCGCAAAGGAATTGGTAACCGCGTGATATTCCCGCTCACGTTCCAAGACAACCGTCCTTGGTCGGTCTTGGTCGGTCGCTCTAGCGTGTAGGTGGTGGGCTGGTGTTCACGCCCATGTCTCACCGTCCCATGAAAACGTGATCTAAGCCACCCAATTCGTCCGGTGAAGTTGAGTGGTCGAGATCGATTGCAATTTGGGAAGTGTATCCACGCATGTTTGAGCGGGCGTTTTGGATTGGACAGGCGTGATATGCCTTGGCCGACCGCATGAAGAGGTAGATGGGCCCACGGTGGTCATGCTAGTATGACCGGACTGCTTAATCTAATCAGTGACCCTCCATTCGTCCGGAGGGGAGATGATGGACGCGCGTGATGGCTTGAACCCTAATTTTGGCTTTCAAAGCCGCGACCATGCTATTTCAGGCGGACGAATGTGTTGTAACCAACCATGGTTGGTTTTGACCGATTGGTCAAGTGTGTAGGCGGTCACATGGTGATTGTGTCGACATGTTCGGGCCCTTTGAGTTCTGCATCAAAACCCTCCATCTATACTGCGAAGATGGATGGTTGAGACCGTTTTGTGGCACATGTAATATGCCGCAAACCCTAATTTAGGGTTTTCCGCCCATAATGCTTGGTATGGACGGTTTCTTGGCAAGCAAAGGCCAATGGTCGACCATGCGGGGTCGGCCGTGGGTATTTCATACCATGCTTAGGGTGATGGAATTGATCTGTGGTCATCCAATCATGCTTGTGGAGTGGGATGACTGCGATCAGATCATATCCGGAGACTGACACAGTCAAGTCCGGATGCTCAATCGGGCTAGTATAACACACCGAGAGGGGCTCAATCGGGCTAGTATAACACACCGAGAGGGCTCGGGCTAGTATAACACACCGAGAATCACCTGACGGGTATTTCGTACATGGTTTCATTATAGTGCTTGGAGGTTCGTGTTACTCTGTATGAGTAACACTCAGTCTCATGCCACACTGATAATGATTCATTATAGTGCTTGGAGGTTCGTGTTACTCTATAAGAGTAACACTCAGTCATCATGCCACACTGATAATGAGTACGTGAAATACAAAAGCTGAATTAAGTGAGGGAGTATCCAACACTTATAAATGGCTTTATCTTTTACAAGATGTCAACAAGCATGATTTTTCTGGTTTTTTACAAACTCAACCTTGAACGAAAATCCACCATCAACATTAAGTCCCCTGCCTAGCACACAATGGTTACACTATTGTGTGGTAGGCATGAGATGGTGACAGTTAAAGATAAAACTTATGAGACAATGTTAGATGTTACCAGGAGAGACGGGTCGTCCTGTCCTTCGAGCATGTCACGTTCAAGAGACGTCCGAGAAAAGTGTTCCCTAGCATGATGTCGGTCTTGCTGCTTTGATCGACCTTGCTATGACTGCTTCGGTTGAGGGGCTATTGCGCCTGCTGCGTTCAATCGTGGGGATGTGCCTAATCGATCGATCATTGCGCTGTCGTTCGTGGGGTTATGCGCACTTTTGATCGAACGTGGGCTTGTTGTGTTCGCTTCGGTTGAAAGTGGGTGTACGGTACATGCTTCAAACGTCATCCATGTGCTTCGACTGAAACCGGCCCTGCTGTGTGCGCCTATTATACCAGCCTTATGTCGTGATTAACACCAGCCTTTGCGACTTGAGCAATACCAGCCTTTTGACTTGAGCAATACCAGACTTGAGGCTTGTACCGTACGAAGCTTGATCAATACTAGACTTGAATGATGTTTGGACTGGCCATTGTGTGAGTTGTGTCTTGCCGTGTGTGGCGACACTTCTCATATGCCTTCATACAAGTTCTAACTCCTGTCTTTTATTTCATTGCGGTAGAAAGAATCCCTGTTGAGATGTCTTCTGGAGATAATGCTCATATCGACTTTAGGGTTCTTCATGCTCCGCTGGGTCCTCATGAAGGATGGATGAGACGTATGTTTAAGCAATGAGTACATCAAAGATAACTTAGAGTGCAGATTATTGATGTAGCTTGAGTGTTGAAACGACTCGAGAGGATGTTAAAGTGGTTTAATGCGCGAACGTTGAGGTAGATCCTGGAGAGAGTGTTGAAGCAGGATTCCGAAGCGAACAGGGGTCCCAGAGAGAGCATTGAGGCGTCTCTTGAATAGACTATTGAAGCAGCTTCTGCGGGAGGGAGAGTTGAAGTGGCTTCCTCTCCAATTCGATTTACCCTTGCGAATTCCATGATTCTTGATGGAACCATCTTTCTCGTGTTGAAGAAGTCCTTGACCGACGGTGAAGGAACTTCATGCCGAGCCTCGATTTAAAGCGTGGTTTACATGGTTTGTTCGTAGTGGTTTTTGTCGAGCCTGGTATGGAATATCTCGAACGTTGTTGCATCATTGCGGGAGTCGTACATGTGGCACCGGAGTTGGAGTTGGCGGACACGCGGGATATTGTATCTCGGTGGTTTTCCCTTGTTTGTCGGGGAACTGCTTACTGGAAGGCTGAAGGTTGTATCGCCTGTTGGTGAGATATATGCCCTTGCGTCACGCTCGTACATCCTTATCTGGTTGTAGCCGCTACATCCATCCATGGAGGAGAACATGCCGTGTCCGCTGGTTGCATCTACTAACATGTCGATGTTCAGTAGAGGAGAATCGCTTTTGGAGCATTCCATTGGGCGGAGAGACCGGGTGTCCGTCTCTCCTGCTAATTGCTAATGGCGGACGCCTTAGGTATATTGTCTTCCCCTTCTAATCACGTCTTTCTTCGAAAGTACGTCCCCTTTTGGTGTGAGTATGGGTTGAGGCTTCACCGTATGTCTTTGGTCGGGTTTCCTTGAAGTCCGTCATTGTGGTGGGATGACGCACAATCTTGCATGGGCTAAACTTGGCCGTCCGAGAGTCTTGAGAGAAATCACATTGGAAGATGCTCCGTGTCGACGAGGGCCCTCCGAACTACGAACCCTTGATGTGTGCGGTAACATGTAGGGCGGTCGTGATCTTTTTCGCCATCATGTCGTCTTCTGTAAATGTAACATTATTTACAGGTGTTTCCGATGCAGTTAAGACTTCTGGACGTGAAGGAGTCGGGTGTACGTCCGAGCTATTTTATTAATTACGGGAAACATCTCGCACGTTGATTCTTTGAGAGGCGCAAGAGTTCACACAAGCTTTCCACTAGAGATGCCGCTTCCTAATCCACTGGTCTCTCGATTCGTAGTAAACTGTTGACTGGGGAGGATCGTTGTGAGGATCAGTCCCGGTGTAGGAATCTCCATGACAGGACCGTTCATATCTGATGTCGATCATTTTATCAGGTCCACGTAGGTCCGCGCGGCTGAAATACCTCTTTCTGAGTTGCGGCCATATCCGTTTGAGTCTTAGCAAGAACTTCATGCTTCTCCATCAAGTCTGAAATGGTAATGGATGGTGGTCCTCCTCTCGTCCCTCCGGCTCCTCGTCCTGATGCAGGAGTGAAAGTTGTTGCTCTGGTGACTACTGGAGGCGTTACGCTTGAGGAGTTGTCGGGATTTGCGTACGCTCGACTCTGCAGTGACGGAGGTGTTACACTTACTGGAACATCTCCCTACGCCGGCACCGGTGGTAGAAGTGACGGCTGCATAAGGTGTATTGACCACGGTAGCTCCAGAAATTATAGGACGGAGCCCCTTCTGTATACTGTGTTACTCGCCAGGAAGAAGAGGTTGAAAAGTTGCCTAAGGAATTGAAGCTGAAGCAGGTTGTACTTCAAAGGATGAAAGTCTCTCTTGCCCGGAAGGACGAGTTGCTGCTGAAGGACTTTCCTTGAAGGATCGTAGCTACCTACTTGTCTTTTTAGATGCTCTTGTTTTTGAGTGATAGTGAGGATTCCTTTGACTACCGGTTTTGAATTAATAGGTAATTGAATTGGTTCATTTTGAGATAGTTTGGTGAATGATTTTTTCTGAAAGAGGTTATTTTAAATGAAATTTGCATCTTGGTCATGAATGATTGCACATGTCACATGAAGTTGCAAACGTTGTGTGAAAGGAAAACATGAATGAAACAGTACGGTGTTTGATTATCGAGCCTCTTTCTCCACGTGTGGGATGCTAAGTCCCGGTGAATTCTAAACTATCTTTCTTGTAAAATTGTTGAGTAGAACTTACTTGCTTTTGAAGCCTCATTTGTATCAAACCGGAGTAGCCTCTCCAAGAAAATCCTCCGCACTAACTTCTCAAAGCTATCCTCCGAGCCAAGATTCTCTGAACAATGCGCTTCAAAGCGTTGCACTCACGGGTGGGGTGATGAAGGGACCGGTGGTAATGACAGTACCTCGGGTCCATTACTTCTTGACCAGTAGGTGGGCGCCGTATCGGGGGTAGCTTTATCTCTCCGTTTCGTACCCACGTCTCCAGTAGCTCGAGAATCTTCTTCATTGGGAAGGGGAAATGTAAGTACCTTGTGTCCAGCTTTTCCTGTGTTAGCGGGCACTGCGATGTCTCCCCGTGGCTTTGATATGGAACAGGAGATGAAGTTGGAAGACTTGCGAGCGCCATCATGTCTGCGGATTGTCTTCCTAAGTAGAGGGATGTAGAGGGTGTCGTAATGTCACCGCTTTGAGTGACCGGATTGAACGCTCCCATCATCTCGTATTCGGGCATTTCTTGATTGATTTTCCTTCCTCAGCGTTTCTTCGGTTGGTTGGAAGGCCGACGCGGATTGGACCGGTCTTAGGGCTTCGGCAAGAGCTTTGAGGTATAAATCCTCTGGCAAGGCTCCATAGGCTGCAGGTTCCCCTTCTTTATCGCGGACATCGTAGCATTCGGATAAGTCTCCTCTCTGTGGAGTTGCATCGGGTCTCTATTGTTGACCAGGACCATGTTGTTCATCTTCCTGGGTCTCCTGCGGTTGCGCGCCCTTTTTGCTTCTCCACCGGTAAAGATGTGACTCTGGTTAAAGATTCTGCATTGCCCAGTGGATGCACATCGATGCTTCTTGTAATTGTGCCGCCATATCATTCAAAAGGCGAAATGTCTCGCTCTGCCTTCTGGTGATACCGACTTGATTTGCCAAGACATCCTCCAGCATTCTAGCTATGCTTCCCATGATATCTGAACCACCTGTGGTTTCCATGATGAGGATGCATCGTGAGCCGAAAACCGAAGAATTGAGAATTCAATTTTGTGAAACCGATAGATCAACCTCCCACTTGTGGTCGCCAATTGTTGATGGGTGAAAACTACTTTCTGAGAATTTGGTAATTTGGGGTGTGGATGAGGAATGAATCTAAACCTTCAACAAATGCACTTTGCGCGGTGAGTGCTTGTAGATTCGAGAGATCAATGCGTGCAAGTCCGGCCTAAACCAAGAAATGGCCGTTCCAGACTTGTTTCGGTCACAAAGTGAAGGAGATGGGGTTGATCTTAGGGAGGGAAGCGAAGAAGGTGTTGAGATTGTGAAGGTTTTGGCTTGCTTATGACTTGTAACAGAAAGATGAGCAAGCTTACGGTTGATGCAAGCAGGCTCCGAGTGTTTGAATACGGTTTTTTGTATTAACACTTGGTTTCTGTCGTCTAAACTTGTGTTGTTCTGTCTCTGCCTGTTTGAAATAGGGCGGAGAACCTATTTATACAAGTCATTGAGCCTCATTCACGTTTCTCGTGGGAAGTGGAGGTAGTGGAATGATGGAGTAGTGGAGTTGTGTGTCGGTGATACACGACCAGTCTTGCCCACTTCTCCTGTTCATCTCTAACCGCCCATGACTTCCTAACACGTTCTTGTGATGGCGCGTTGCACGCTGTAAACCGCCAGACCAATACCCCAGTATGTATCCCCCCAGTTTGTGACATGATTGATGTCTGGAATGCGGATCGTGGATCCACGAAAGATAGCATGTAATGCTGAATTGAATAACTGCGTTATTCAGGAAGTCGATACTTGTGAAGTATCGTGTGTATTTTATGTACTGCATTGTGGTGTGGTAAGGTGATGGGTAATGACGCCTTACTGACCAATTGACTCCTGACCAGGGTTGTATAACCAAGCTGGTGAAGTTGGACGGATGAGATGAGCTTTGAGACACTCATCTGCGACCGTTAATGAGTATTAGGGTTTTTGAAGAGGTGCGCAAGCATCACTCTCCTTGGTCGAAACCAAGCATGGGAAGGATTTTCGAGAGGACCGACCATACATGCGTGTTGACATCATGATGGTGTAGGCGCCTGTATTCCGTTCCCTCATGAAAGCGCGATCGGGCCACTCAATTTGACCGGCAAAGAGGAGTGGTTGAGATCGGTTCTTGGCGAAATCTCTTACCGCAAAGGAATTGGTAACCGCGTGATATTCCGCTCACGTTCCAAGACAACCGTCCTTGGTCGGTCTTGGTCGGTCACTCTAGCGTGTAGGTGGTGGGCTGGGTGTTCACGCCCATGTCTCACCGTCCCATGAAAACGTGATCTAAGCCACCCATTCGTCCGGTGAAGTTGAGTGGTCGAGATCGATTTGCAATTTGGGAAGTGTATCCACGCATGTTTGAGCGGGCGTTTTGGATTGGCCAGGCGTGATATGCCTTGGCCGACCGCATGAAGAGGTAGATGGGCCCACGGTGGTCATGCTAGTATGACCGGACCTGCTTAATCTAATCTGTGACCCTCCATTCGTGCCGAGAAGATGGACGCGCGTGATGGCTTGAACCCTAATTTTGGCTTTCAAAGCCGCGCGACCATGCTATTTCAAAGTGACGAATGTGTTGTAACCAACCATGGTTGGTTTTGACCGATTGGTCAAGTTTGTAGGAGGTCACATGGTGATTGTGTCGACATGCTCCGGGCCCTTTGAGTCAGCATCAAAACCCTCCATCTATACTGCGAAGATGGATGGTTGAGACCGTTTTGCGGCACATGTAATATGCCGCAAACCCTAATTTAGGGTTTTCCGCCCATAATGCTTGGTATGGACGGTTTCTTGGCAAGCAAAGGCCAATGGTCGACCATGCGGGGTCGGCCGTGGGTATTCCATACCATGCTTAGGGTGATGGAATTGATCTGTGGTCATCCAATCATGCTTGTGGAGTGGGATGACTGCGATCAGATCATATCCGGAGATCGGGAGATACGATCAAGTCCGGATGCTCAATCGGCTAGTATAACACACCGAGAGGGGCTCAATCGGGCTAGTATAACACACCGAGAGGGCTCGGGCTAGTATAACACACCGAGAATCAGCCTGTACGGGTATTTCGTACATGGTTTCATTATAGTGCTTGGAGGTTCGTGTTACTCTGTATGAGTAACACTCAGTCTCATGCCACACTGATAATGATTCATTATAGTGCTTGGAGGTTCGTGTTACTCTATAAGAGTAACACTAAGTCATCATGCCACACTGATAATGAGTACAGGAAATACTGGTTGAATTAAGTGAGGGAGTATCCAACACTTATAATGGCTTTATCTTTTACAAGATGTCAGCGCATGATTTTTCTGGTTTTTTACAAACTCAACCTTGAACGAAAATCCACCATCAACAGATGCCTGCGACAGTGAATTAGGATTTTATTTTCTAGATTAGATTTTCTCGAGGACTAGCAAATAATAAGTTTGGGGGTATTTGATAGACACGTTATTGTGTCTGATTTGTCTCAACTTTATATATTCATAGTTCTCATTTTTGTACTTATTATAGTGTTTTATGTATGTGTGGGTATTTTTGAAAAATAAGCATTTTTGGTTAAATTGACTCGAAAAGTGTTAAAGGCACCGCCGCTTTGGATAAGGACACCCCCAGAATATGTGCTAAAGGGACTCTAGTAGCGAATATGGGTAGAAAATCTTCTTCTCCAAATTCAAATTTAAAAAAAAAAAGCGGGAAAAATTGGTTTTTCACTGGCGGAACTAGGGTTGGAGGTTTGGACGAGTTTTTAGGAGATTCAATTGCCGATTTTCATGGGATGGACTTGTAATGGATGTACAATGCTGGTGTGGGTGTTTGCTTGGGATGAATTTGGCTGGATAATCGGGGTTTTGATAAAACAGGGGGTAGACTTTCACGAGTTTATGTTTGGCTTGATTTTTGGTAATCCAATGAGATTAAAGGGCAGATAAGCTTTCCTAAGATTTGTATCAATCTAATATAGAGTTTAGATGGATTGGGACATCTCGGAAATGCGTAAACATAATAGAAAAGAAGATTTTTCATTAACTTGGACGGAAAGGAAAATAGAAAATTAATCGGAAGAAGTTTGGGAAGATTAGAATACCACAGAGTAAAAGATCAAGAATTGCAGAAAATTATTTCTGATGCTGCTGATGCTGAAGAACACGAAGAACAAAGTCACCCAGTATAGTCATTTAAGAACCGTTACCTTTTCCTTTGGAAAAACTGTTGCTCGGCGATACATTGCTTCTAATTTTTTTCGTTGTAACAATGATTCTGCAACACTTATATCCGTTGCAAACTCTCTGTGTTAGCATTTTACCTCTTTTTAAGCACTTTTGAGGTATGAACTATTATTTTGAGCAAGTGATTAATATGAGGAGCTAAACCCCTTTGCTACGGCGACGAAGGAAACCATTGTTCCAAAAAAAAGTGGTATATTTCTATGTTAATTGATTTTTGCAATTTCTTTTATGATTTTTTTCTTTGATTTTTTTTTAATTTCTATAAATAAGCAAAAACTTTTAAAAGTACTTCATAAACAAAAGAAGAGTTCTTACATAACAGGCAAGTGAGCAACAAGCTGCGCCGCAAGACCTTTTTGAATCGCAAAGCCTATCCTTTTAAAAATAAACTCTCTCGAACCGGGGGTCATGACATTACTGTGCATGACTTTCTGGACTTTTTTGAGGAGTCCAACCGCCTCTGGAGTCAAGAAACCAAAAGTATCAAAAGCAAAGGGGATAATATGCTTTCTCATGCTTCTCTATCTTACCTGAGGCAGCCCTCGGCGCTGCTTGGCCAACTGTAAAGGTACCATTTCCAATGCCTACTAACGAAGAAACCACAGTGAGGTCAATACATGCGTGTTTGCCATTAGCCCATCCAAAAATAAGTACGCTCGCTGGCCCGAGTGTGGATCTTCCCTCAAATGGGTTTGTCAAAAGTTGATGACCGCTTCTTTCTTTGTTTGAAAATACCCGCTTGCCATAACACATCATATAAGGTATCTCTCACATGATCATGTCTATACTTTAAACCAGGATCTACCTTACAATGGACTGCATGTTCCCCATATGTGTCTAAGCATCCTGTGTAGCAAGCAAGGCAGCGTGAATCAGAAGGGTATAAAGGGATCATTAACCTGTACTTAAGGATGGATCGGTACTCCACGGGTGACATCTTTTGTCCAAGGCCCTCAATCAGAATAGCGATAAGGAAGTCTTGGGCATGCGCTGCTCATAAGCAACCAAAGACAGCTTTATGCATGTCTGATAACTCGTAATCTCGATCCATGTCTTTAACCATTACCAAAAAGAGTACTCGCCAGGTTACTTTGTGCTTTAAAGGGGCGGTGTCCTTACTAGTGAAGCTGCTAAAGTCATAATCAGGAAGAGCTGCTTGTAATGCCTCCAAAGCCTTATGAAAATTGTCATCCATGCCTTCCACTCCACCATCCCTTAATATGTTATCTTGTAAACCCCAGGATTGCACACGCGATGCAAGAAAGGCATAATATGATGCCTCTTTAGCAGTGTGATTTCTTTTGATAGAGCATGCTTAGCCTAAAGTTGTTGATGTTTTATGCTTTCGATTACAATTGTTACTTTGAAAATCTACTTTTGTAACATATTAGAGTCACTTTAAAAGTAAAGAATTGTGTGAATATTGATTAGATTGAATCACTTTAATTGGTTGATGGTGGAATCCTGACTCTCGGTGCCTTTTATAATCTTGATATCAACTTTGTTTTGAGTTTTCTAGTTTTATTATTAAAATTTGAGTCTAAAAATCATCCTTCACAAATCTGAGAAATGAATCACTTTTCTTATCACTATCATAACTACATCATGTGCTCATCTCGATGTTGAATTTGCTTTGAAATTTCGTGGCTTCGGCATGGAATGAGTATATTTGCATTTGTGGCGGGCTCATCTTAGTGCCGAACTTGGTCTACAATTCTGGAACTATGGCGGTGAATAACTATACTTGCATCATGCACTCGTGTATTTCACATTTCATAGGCTATGCGACGTTTTTCAAGGATTTGTTGTGTTTGATTTTGGGTCATTTAACTTTGTCTTTCCCGTTTTGCAATATGAAGATTCTCTGATTGAAGCTATCTCTGTTGCAGCTCCATTATGGGGCTTCAGCTAGGAAAGAAAATTAATTCTGCTTTATGATTTCCAGCTGAGTTAGAAACTTGTATACTTGTAGCATATGTGAAAAATGTATATAGTAAGCTTAATTATGTTGTTAAATCCTATGAGCATGATGGGAATTATGGAATTAGTAGGCTTACAGCTTTTACTGGCTTCTTTAATTTTTGTCTTCCAATTTTGATAAGCAGTGCGACATCTTGGAACACCTGCTTTTGTTGTCCGGTCATTTTCTCCTATTTTGCTTTGTATTGTGCATGTCACAGTTGTTTCTTTGTATTCAGCTCAATAAGTCTTAAGATTTTGCGTTCTTTACCTTGCGATGAATCTATCTACAAATTAATCAGATCAAAAAGAGATGTAATTGAAGTTAAACAATGGTATTCTCTACTTCAAACAATGTATTCTCTTGGGCATTACACAAACAATTAAAAGATTTGTAGTTGAAGTTAAGATTATTAATGGTTTGAAAGAGAGGTTTGAAATCGAAACTGGGAAGTATAAAACTGAAGGCGGTTGAGGAGTGTGAAATGAAAATTGGTATATAATTGAATTTGATTATGATTATGATTATGATAGGAATTTTGATTACGGATTTGTGTATGTATTTAGTGGTGGTACTGGTCAGGGTGGCGGTGAGGGTAATACTGGTGATAGTGTAGCGAGTTAGTCCAAATATATTGTGTATGAAACTGAATTAAAATGTTTTGTGTATGAAACTGAAGTAGGTGGAAGAGGACGAGGACGAGGGCGAAATCGAAATTGGTATTTGAATTGGAATAATTGATTATAATTTGTGTATGTATCTGGTAGAAATCCTGGTTACGGCAGTGGTGGTGGTGGTTCTGAACTACAGATTTCTTCCTTCTCCTTTCCGATGTATTCTTCCTCCTCTCCACCACTATTTTCCTCCGCCTTTCTTCTTCTTCTTCAACTGTAACCACCACTACTCTATAGAACCTCTAAAACAATAGTGTTTAAAATCTACGCAATTCCGGAGTGGCCCAAGCAAAATAGAAAAAAACACGGATGACTATTATCGTATGAACAATATAATAAAACTTAACTTTTTTTACAAGCACATTCTTATTATTTTCCACTATTACAAAGGCACAGTTGATAACAATCTTATACTAATACTAATATAAAGAAAAGAGGTATTTTGGTTGGTCACAAAAGGACAAAATAGCTTGGTGTAACCTTGATATTACCAATATGACCTTAAATATCAATCACTACTATACATATGTATTCAAGGTTAAAAAGGTACATTGAATCAATGTTTGTTTATTCACAGGAATGCCATTGTTTTAAAAATAGATCAAAAAATTTAAAAATTAGATATCTTTCAAAATACATATCGGATTTTTGCAAAGTTAGTATATTTGCAAAGCTCTTTGAATTATCTATGTAATGAGTACAAACAAGAATATTAAATTTCATTTTAATAAAAAAAAATTTCATTCTTATCAAATTTGGTGTTATTAAAATGATCAAATTCAAGCATGTGCATCGCACATGTGGCCTTACTAGTACAAATAAAGAGAGACATTATTATCTAAAGAAAAAGTAACCAAAGATGTGGGGGATACAAAAAGGAATATTTTCTTTGTTACTGGTATAAGATATAGGATTATAGGTTGGAATGAAATATTCTCCAAAAAGATCGTTTTTGGATGCGGCTCTATCAGAAGAAAAAAAATTCCAAGAAGAATTATTGGATAGTCAGGTGAATTACTCTCACACCTTTTCTTTCTTTGTCCAGGTTTGAGATTACTTTACACCGGTATTTTTTAGACATTACCAAATTGTATTAATCAAGTACCGGGGATCAGAAAGTTCAAGTTCTGGTAAAAATTTATAAACTATTCACTCGAGGGAGAATTAATCGGAGAAAACTCTGTGTCAACCCAGTTCCAAATCTTCTCAATCTAATTCTTAATATCCACTTTTGATACTCGTTTTTATTATATGCATGTCTAAATATTTTCTGTTACTTTTATATCAAAACCATACACTAATGGATCCCTTTCTATTTGATTTTTAGGTTTTGGCATCAGCACTTGGATGAATGCCAAGGATGCTGGAGTGGTTTTGCCTCATTGTCCCGTTCGTTGCTCTTTGATCCTTTATTTAATTCGGATACCACTTTGTTGTACGTGTCAAACGAGAAAATCAAATATCCACTTTTGATTTGAGCATTTAAAAGATCACACTTAGTTCTTCGAAGTTTCCTTTCGCGACCTTTTTCTCTCTCTCACGCCGTTAAGTCTGACAGCAGACAATATAGTCGTCTTAACCATATACCCTATGTCTAGGTTTAACATGCGGAGAAAGTCTGAGTACAATTGTAATACATTCATTGATCACAAGATAGGCGATGTATCTCTTATATTGATTTTTATTCTTGTCTTCTTCTTCATACCATCAAGTTTATCCTGCTCTTCTCTTCTTTTGCCTGTTATGATGGACGCAAACATTAATGAAGTGCAGGAAAAGATGGAAAGGCTTAGAGCTTTGAAACAACTAGAGTTTTTTTTAGAAGAGTTAATCCAGAGTGCTTCTCAATGGATGTTCAGTTTCCTAGGTAAGCCTTATTCGAATAAAACTTACATTGTTGGTGAGTTTGACAAGGAATTGAAAAAGATGTGGATAAATAGTAAGGATATCTTCATAAAGAAAGAAGATAATGAATGTTTCATGATTAAATTTTATTCTCAAGAGTAATATGATCTTGTACTCAAGAATAGACCATGGTTTATAGAAGGAGATTTGCTAGTGTTAGAGCACTGCTCGGTTGAACTCGCAAGCGTTGTTATCTCAATCTTGTTTGTCAAGTTTAGTTGATCAAAACTATAGTCTTGATTTCTAGTCTACTTATAGCTATGTCTCGGCTTAGGATAGAATGTGTAGTTGATATTTAGACTTCACAGCGTTCAACGATTGAAGACGAAGATCTACTGAGGAGAGCTTGGAGACTAAAACTGATTTATCACTCAGAAGTCTATTTTATTCTATCTCCTAATGAGACTAAGTCGTATAGCTATATAGACTTTTATATTATATATATTTGATATTTCAAGCTGAGTTTAACTCAGTTATCTATTTCTCGAAATATGTGTTGGAAGCTTTTTGCTTTAGCTATATTCATCGTATTCTGGATGAGTTTAGTTGGAAACAATTTATTTGTTGGAAACTAAATATTAAGTCAAAAGATGATCATGTGGAAATTGCCTTGAAACATCTTACATGATTTGTGTGAGACTGTCATTTGATGTCGACTTGTAAAGTTTCGTATTGATCATTCGATCACTTGAAAAAATTACTTGAAGCTAATAATTTTGTGTGAGACAACTATTGTCGTCTTCTGAGGATGTTTTAATAATTGAAATGGGAGTTTAAAACAATTAACCATGTCGGGATACAACATGGTATGCATACCTAGTATGCAAAATGTTTTGTAGTGATTCAGGTCCGGGAACCTTGTTTGCGTACCTAGTATGCGGACGGTTTTAACTGTAAAGTTCCGAGAACCTTGCGCACCTAATATGCGAACGTTTCTACCTGAGTTGGGTCCGGGACTGCTGGTCGCGTACCTGGTATGCGAACAACTGGACAAGGTCTGGAGCTGTTGTTTGCGTACATGTTTAGCGAACACAATGGTTAAGTTCTAAAATCGGTTAAGTATGATTCTCATACTCATGAACTAAAACATTTATGAACTAAGGAATGCAATCTTTACAAACCGTGGCTTAATGTTCATGAATTGATTCTTATATATGTACTTTGTACGATTACGAATCAATCCGATTTTATTTCAATTTGTTCATATATATTTCTATAAGATAATGAATAATTGAAAAACTCTATTTGATTGATCATCATATTTGATACAGAAGTGTTAGATGAATGTGGTTAAGACAAAAGTGTTCATATGGCTAACTTCGGTTAACTGTTATTGAGCCAACTCAATATACACGTTTAGGTACGACTACCCATATCTAAATGAAGGTATATTTCATTTGTGTGTAACAAACTAAGACCATCTAACGGTGGAGATTAATTGCTTTATTTATAAGAAGACTTAGCTTGAATCTTAAATCAGGATTTCATCAAAAGTGAATATTGAATGATTTGTTACTAAGGTATCTTAGATTTGATTATAAGAAACCCTGATTTCAAAGACTATATAAGGGAGAACTCTAGAAACTGGAAAACCCAATCCCGACACTTTCTTGTGTCCTAGTTGCCATTAGAGTCGATTCTCCTTTAACCTAGGTTTTTCCAAAACCATATTATGTTAAAGAATTGAAGACTTCATTTGGGATTCGTGAAGCCGGATCCAACTATTTTCTATGTATTTGTGTATTCTGATCTTACGTGTTCTATCATATTGAGTATTATCTTCTCTAAGATTTGATCTAGATTTATCTCCGATAGGTAAGATATAAAAAGTAATCATAAATTTCTTCGTCTCAGACTTTGTGGTTCCACAATAACTTCTTCTACTACCATATAGTTAAGTTATTGTGAGGTGATTCATATTTCTAGCTAGGCTGCTTAATATGGTTTTTTTTAATTTGTTTGTTGTAGTAGTAAAAGGGTTGTCGTTCACTCGGATGTTGTTGAGATTAAATTAAAAGGTTTACCGAAAATAATAAACAAAAGTGAGAGTCACTGGGTCTAGGATTCCACCGAATTTATATCAATAGGTTCACTTATTATTCTTTAACAATTATAGCTCAATAACAAGGACTCTTATTTTTGCCAAGGTAGATTCTCCAAACATTAGTTATAAATCGTAAGCATGGGACATCAAACATCTAAGCAAGCATGACCCATCTAATAAAATGATAAATAATTTTTTCAAATCATAATTCTATTTTAATTAGTGCAAAAGTCATATAAAGAATTAATTAAAATTACCCGCGTATGAAATTCGGCTTCCTCCGTCGACCCAGTGTAGGGGCTTAGCTTCTCATGATGAAAACACACTCAAAAAGATAATTCATAGCTCAAATGGTGTTTTTATTGAAGAAAACTAATAATACAATGAATACGCAACACTTTATTGGCGTTACGTAAGTCATCGTTACAATAATTGTTGTAAACTGAAGCTATTTGTTACAAGTGGACTGTTACAAAGTTCTGAAAATTTAAGACGCTAGGATATTGGAAAAATAAGACACTAGAAATAACGACTGCAGTTTGCAGTGTTATGTTCTTCGTGGCTTCTTCTTCCTGCAGGTGATGATTCACTCTGCAACTTCTTATTTCACGCTCAGTCACTGCCCCAAACTCTCGATGTCTCTTCTATGACCCCCAAACACCTCTTTTATACTCGAAAGGACCTAAGAATATCTCGAGTTAATGCAATATCTTCTCTTTACTCCCTCTGCATAATACCGAGATTTCTTTCCATGTTTAACTCCTACACGCTTCTGTTGCATCCAAACACACTCCCAACACGTTGCGAACACAATATGGATGTAGTCAAAACTCTCAGCAACTTGTGCAACTGCCAAAAATACTCAATCCACTCGTGAAAAGATAACAGAAAACCCGAGAATGATTCAACCCTGTTTTGTTGGAACTCCACGTTGCAGCTCTATTTTCTCAAGTCCAATTGACGTACCATCCCTGTTTAATTAAAACAGGACATATCCAACCAATTCCTCCGATTAAGTCTCACTAAATCTCTCCGAAACTCGAGCCCTAAATCTGTTTCTTCACTGCCATTTTTTTCCGCCAAAAATGTTCTTGCTGTTTCATCGATTGTTGATTATTCAGCCAAATATAACTTAAACAAAGCACATTACCATCTCTGTTTAGGCCCTAGGAACAAACCCATTTGATTTTAGCCATTTAGTCTCACCCAAACACCTCCAAAACTACAACCCTAATTCTGCACCCATTTTCCCGCAAAAATTTGAAATTCAAACTAAGAAGATGGCTGCCCCTTATCCAATCTGGGAGTGCGAATAGCAATTAGGGTGCCCCTTTGTAATTGGGTGCCCCTTATCCAAAACTGAGAATCCGAATAACATGTGTCCTCCGGGGTACAAAAACCACTTTTCGAGCAACTTTCGCCATAAGAGCTTATTTGACAAAAACACCTACAAACAGTTTATTAGTGATAAAATGAGGCCCAGCTAATGTATTTATGGGTGAAAATGCGTCGCACTTTCGTGCTCATCAAATTCCCCCACACTTGCATTTTGCTAGTCCTCTAGCAAACAAAACCGACCCGCTACATACTTGGTCATAAATAAAAGACTTAGACCCGCTACATGTACTGGTCATGACAAATGGCACATACACAAGACACACAATTTTTTTTTTTTTTTTTTTTTTTTTTTTGTTTTAGACCCGCTACACCGCGGGTCATAATATGTAAGGAAAAACAAAAGACCCGCTACACAGCTGGTCATAACCCAAAAAAAACTATAATAATAATTTATTTTATATTATTATTATTATTTTTTTTAGAGACCCGCTTACACACTGGTCATAATAAGGAAATACATAAAAATAGACCCGCTACATGGTGGTCATAATATTTATATTTTTATTATCTTTTAGACCCGCTCAAGATTTGGTCATAATCGCAAGAAAATTCCCTAAAAAATTAAAATAAAAAGTTAATAAGCACTCCCCTACACTTAAATATTACATTGTCCTTAATGTAATTGAGTCATCCAACGTAAAAATTAAGATGAGAAATTAAAAAAAAAAAAAAAAAAAAGTAAACAAACATAAATAAATAATTATACCTACTGGACTGTACAAAAACGGATCCCCATACACTAATAACCTGAAAACTTGGGGATCGACCCAAAATACAATATTTACAAACGACAGCTTCACAATTATGTCATGAAAACGCGGAGACGCTGAAACTATCAAAAACCAAGATTTACCCCTAAACCAAGTTTTTACTGCACATGGAAGTGCGTAAAGAACAAAATATGGGGATTCTATTGAGACTGGGAAAATTTCAACTGGCTCATGCACGGCATTAGAAATAGGCAAATCCTCTGGGTACTTAGATGCAAAGTAATCCAACAGTACTTTAGAAGCACACAATTCTAACCCTAAATTAGGAAACTTTTGGAAGTCTAAGAGTCTAGAAACAACCTCTAAGTCGGGTAAATGATCTTGTGAGGTAGATTCATTTATGGAAGTAGGCGAATCATCTACACAATCATCCACAGGGTCATCTATATGTTCTGTTTGGAACAGAGAGTCACTACAAGATTGATCATCATCATCATCATCATTAAATAATATTTGGCATTCTAGAATTCTCAATCTTTGTTCCAAACTAGGTGGTGTGTGTTTGTAATACTTCTCATATATATTTTGATGTGATTCTTCACTTACCTCATGTGGAGCAGAAACTCCATACCATTGCCTACGCATATATTCAGCAAGCGTCATCTCAGATGAGTTTTCCTGATAATTTGACTTTCTACGCATATATTCCGCCAGCGTCATCGTAGGTGACGTCTCCTCAGAAGAAGTCATCATCCTCAAAAATTCCCTGAAAATAAATACAAAAAGAAACGCACAAAAAGGAAAAAGAAAATACTGTACAAAATAAACCTAAAAATTAATCTAAAAACAAATCCGCGTCGGCGGCGCCAAAATTAATAAGGTTTTTTTTTAATTTGTTTGTTGTAGTAGTAAAAGGATTTTCGTTCATGTAGTTGCAGGAAATCCTACACTACACCCCTCACTGGAATACACACAATTAAGTCATTAAAGTGAACAATTATGATTCTTATTGATTGAATTCTTGAATGTTTACAATATGGAATAGAAATGAATTATAGAATTACAATCACTCTAAAACTTTCTCTCTCCTAATGACTTGCTTAACAATTCGAAAAAAGAACCCTCCTTCCATTGATCTGATCAACTCTTTATATAGGATATTACATAACGGATGACAGCTAAGCTGTCCTTTATTTTCGGGAATGACTCGCGAAATATCGCAAGTGTACAAATATATAATCTCGCGACACTCCTAAATCTCGCTAAGTCTTCACACTTTTCTCATGTTCTGGCTGTCGTCATCCATTGCGTCATTTATATTATTTCCCTGCGACACCTTCGCAATGTTGTTGTTTATTAATCTCACGAGGTATTGATGTTTCGATATTCTGATCCTACATCTTGCCTCTTCTCATGTCTTCTCTGCGAAGAAGAGAATGTCATGAGAATCAATATGCCGCAATCGTTTGTTTTCCATCAGATTTTTTGTCGACAAGATTCCGTGAATTTAGGAACAACCGTTTACACGTATCTAAAATTCCCTTTTTTACCGGCACATTTAATGTTATCCGATTACTCTTTTCCTTTCTATTTAAAGGAGAATTCCTTATCTAGTTACCCTTTTCTTTTACTTCGTCTTCTTCATTGTCTGCAACTTTTTCTGCTGCTTTCCTTCATCATCTTCTTCATCATTTCTCTACTATCATTCTTCTGCTACTGTTTCTATGACATCAAGGTTTGTGAATTTCGTTGAATTTGATTATTTTGTGATTGATCTTTCTTAATGGAGTTGTTTCATTCTGATATTGTTCTTCTTTTAATGATTCTCCTATCATTTTTATTTTAGCAAGAATAAATCTAGCACCAAATTCACCGTTGTGAATCCTAACGTTTCTCTGGGCTCACAACCGAAATCCACCACCTCTAAAAGAAATCCTGCGAATAATAAGGTATTTAAGAAACATTTACTCTTTTAATAACAATATTGTTGCCTCTGTTTCTTATTTAACTTGTAATTCGCAGGATGACCAAAATGTTGATAGGTCCCCCAAGAAGCCTCGCCATTCTAAACCTGTCGCACCTGCTGTTTCCTTTCCTTTATTCAAACTTACAACTCCTACTGCGAAATCTTCGCAAGATAATCCTACTGCCTCTTCTTGTGAAAATACCGTTGATGGCAACACTCCTATGCCTGAATTTCTCATAGATCAAATCCCTCATAACAGTCCCATTGCGAATGAGCCTATTTCTTCTTCCATTGCCAATGCCTCTACCATTTCTCCAATCATTAATCTTCATGAGATTTCCTCTTCTTATGATATTCCTTTAACAAAAGATGATTCCTCTCTTCCTTCTTCTACCGTTGTTACTTCCTTATCTGAGCAGATCCCTCTTACTAAAGAGAATTTGGAAGGAATAAATATGGGATTCAAAGTTCTATATCAGTGTTGATGGGTGAAAACTACTCCTGCAGAATTTGGTAATTTGGGGTGTGGACGAGGAATGAATCTAAACCTTCAACAAATGCACTGCGCGGTGAGTGCTTGTAGATTCGAGAGATCAATCTGTGCAAGTCCGGCCTAAACCAAGAAATGGCCGTTCCAGACTTGTTTCGGTCACAAAGTGTAGGAGATGGGGTTGATCTTAGGGAGGGAAGCGAAGAAGGTGTTGAGATTGTGAAGGTGTTGGCTTGCTTATGACTTGTAACAGAAAGATGAGCAAGCTTACGGTTGATGCAAGCAGGCTCTGAGTGTTTGAATACAGTTTGTATTAACACTTGGTTTCTGTCGTCTGAACTTGTGTTGTTCTCCGTTCTTCCTTGTTGTTGTGAAATAGGGCGGAGAACCTATTTATACAAGTCATTGAGCCTCATTCACGTTTCTCGTGGGAAGTGGAGGTAGTGGAATGATGGAGTAGTGGAGTTGTGTGTCGGTAACACACGACCAGTCTTGCCCACTTTTCCTGTTCATTTCTAACCGTCCATGACTTCCTAACACGTTCTTGTGATGGCGCGTTGCACGCTGCACGCTGTAAACCGCCAGACCAATACCAAAAGATGTATCCCCAGTTTGTGACATGATTGATAAACTGGAATGTGGATCGTGGATCCACGGAAGATAGCATGTAATCTTTGAATTGAATAGCTGCGTTATTCGGAAAGTCGATACTTGTGGAGTATCGTGTGTATTCTATGCAGAATGCGCATTACGGTGTGGTAAAGTGATGGGTAATGACTCCTCACTAACCAAATAACTCCCGACCGGGGTTGTATAACCAAGTCTGGTGAAGTCGGACGGATGAGATGATGTTTGAGACACTCATCTGCGGCAGATTGATGAAATCATGGTTTTTTAAAGAGGTGCGCAAGCATCACTCTTGACTTGGTCGAAACCAAGCATGGGAAGGATTTTGTAGAGGACCGACCATACATGCGTGTTGACGGCATGATGGTGTACACGTCCATGTCTCACCGTCTCATGAAGATGCAATCTAGGCCACTCAATTTGACCGTCAAAGAGGAGTGGTTGAGATCGGTTTGCGGCAGTAAATCCTTGCCGCAAAGGAGTTGGAAACCGCATGACATCCCAAGTTTGGGCGTGCGTTCCAAGACGACCCGTCTTGGTCGGTCTTGGTCGATCATACCAGCGTGTAGGCGGTAGGCTAGTGTTCACACCTATACCGATTATCCCATGAAAACGTGATCTAAGCCACTCAAATCATCCGGTGCGGTTGAGCGGTCGAGATCGGTTTAGGATTTGGGAGATGTAACCGCGTGAGTTTGGTCGGGCGTTTTGGATTAGCCGGGCATGGTATGCCTTGGCCGACCGCAAGAGGAGGTAGATGGGCCCACGGTGGTCATCTTTGGTATGACCGGCCTTGGTTAATCCAATCTGTGACCCTCCATTCGTGCACGGAGAAGATGGACGCGTGATGACTTGAAACCCTAATTTTGGCTTTCAAAGCCGCGCGACCATGCTTTTTGGGGCGGACAATTTGTTGTAACCAACCATGGTTGGTTTTGACCGATTGGTCAAGTGTGTAGGCGGTCACATGGTGATTGTGTCGACATGCTCCGGGTTCTTTGAGTGCATCTACACCCTCCATCTATACCCGCGAAGATGGATGGTTGAGACCGTTTTTACGGCACATGTAATATGCCGCAAACCCTAATTTAGGGTTTTCCGCCCATAATGCTTGGTATGGACGGTTTCTTGGCAAGCAAAGGCCAATGGTCGACCATGCGGGGTCGGGCCGTGTGTATTCCATACACGCTTGGGGGTGATGGAATTGATGCGTAGTCATCCAATCATGCTTGTGGAGTTGGATGACCGCGATCGATCATATCACGGCAAGCTAAGGCCGTGGGTATTCCATACCATGCTTAGGGTGATGGAATTGATCTCGTGGTCACCCAATCATGCTTATGGAGTTGGATGGCTGCAATCGGATCATATCCGGAGACCGTCTGATCAAGTCGGATGCTCAATCGGGCTAATATAACACACCGAGAGGGGCTCAATCGGGCTAATATAACACACCGAGAGAGGCTCGGGCTAATATAACACACCGAGCATCACTGTACGGGTATTTCGTACATGGTTTCATTATAGTGCTTGGAGGTTCGTGTTACTCTATATGAGTAACACTCGGTCTCATGCCACACTCGATAATGATTCATTATAGTGCTTGGAGGTTCATGTTACTCTATAAGAGTAACACCTCGAGTCGTCATGCCACACCGATAATGAGTACGGGAAATACAAGGCTGATATGAAATTCACAAGAAGGGATTGTTGCTTCATGATCCATTCTTGGTGAATTAAGTGAGGGAATATCCAACACTTATAAATGGCTTTATCTTTTACAAGATGTGGCGCATGATTTTCTGGTTTTTTTTACAAATTTAACCTTGAACGAAAATCCACCATCAACATTAAGTCCCCTGCCTAGCACACAATGGTTACACTATTGTGTGGTAGGCATGAGATGGTGACATACATATGTGAGAAAGACAGGATAAAAGGAGTTTACCCAGGAGAGTGCCGCCGACCGCTAATTTCCCACGCCGTCACGCTTGTATGGAATCCTTTGGCGGGGCCGGTTTCTTTCTTTGGGTATTTGAATCAAAAGAGGAAACCAAATAAGAGAGGAATCCTTCTTCTATTAGGATTCTTCTAATTTTTGTCTATAAAAGAGACAAAACCCCTTTCTTTTCCAACGAATTTTTTTTTTTTTTTTTTTTTTTTTTTGTGTTGGATGCTCTCGTCCGCAACCTTGCTGCTGCCGCCAATCTTGTTGCCGGAGCCGTCGCTGCCCATTGCTAGAGTTGCTCCCGTCCGGCCGTCCAAGGTAGGTTTCGCTCCTTTTTTTTTTTTTATCGGTCAAACCCTAGTTTGTTAGGTAAATACCTTTTGTAAGACATGTGCATGCTTAGCTTTTTCCACCATTTGGCTTGAATACCGTAGACACGATTCTCATGAATAAAGAAAATCGCGTTATGATGCATGCGGATGAATGTGGGCCCGCCGTGTATGCCGGAACGTGGGTCTTGTTCACATATGCTTGACGAAACTTGTATGGTGTTTGGACCGGCCATTGTGTGAGTTGTGTCTTGCCGTGTGTGACTACACTTCTCATATGCTTTCATACAAGTTCTAACTCCTGTCTTTTATTTCATTGCGGTAGAAAAGAACTCCTGTCGATATGTCTTCTGAAGATAATCTTTGGTGCCAAGTCAGGAAGTGTTGATAGCTTCAAAGATATGCATAGAACATCAATGATGAGTTGTTCACCTCGCCTTTTCCAAATATTAGGAAGCATCCTTCTCATAAGATAGTCTTGCTTTCCGATTGAGAAAATATGGATCTTTGATCCATTTTCTTCTTCCGCACTTGTGATGAGATTTTGTCTCCAACGGAACGAATATCCGCCTTCTCCTATTGACTTCAAGATTTGCCATGCTCCACTGGGTTCTTATGAAGGATGGATGAGACGCATGTTGAGTAATAATGGCATTAAGGACAATTTGACCAAGGCACAAATTCTTGATGCGGTCATGGCATCTGCTACCCTCGAAATTAGGAAAGACACCGCGGGTTTGATTACCTTCATTTCTCGGTGGCGTATTTCCACTCACACACCATATCTAGATGGGGAGAGATGACTATTACTTTGGAGAGTGTAATCGCATTAATGAACCCGCATGTTCTTTGGAAGTCTTTCTTACGAACTCTCGATACGGAGAAGAGTAATTATGCCGCTATACTTCAAAAGGTGGCGGAATTTGACAAACTGGATAAGGAGGAGAAAAAGACATGAAATGCTTCTACACTGGTGGGTTTCGGAGTGGTCTTCACGGACCGAGTTGAATCAAGAGTTGGAAAACGAGTTCGGCCTGATCGCGTTCTGTCTCTATGGCTATCCGAGAGATATATTTGATGACGGTTCCAGAAAGAAGACAATTAGAAGTGACCTTGTCAAAATTGCTATAAGGCTGGCGCAGGGTGAAGTTCTTCCTCTAGGTGCATTGTTCCTTGGATCGCTGTATTCTCACCTAGACGCTTTAGCAATGGATATGCATGTTTCTAACGGGTACAAGAAGGTGGAGTCGCACGTTCACTTCGCTTTTCTTCAGGCGCTCTTATGGGAACACTTCGGAAGTTATGCTCCTACTCCTGCACCTTCACTCGTTAGCTTGTACTTATGCGGCTCGAGAATACTCCGATGGAATAAGAAGCGTCCTAAAGCCGGTGCGAAACTTGTGGAGGTATTTGACAACATTTCTTCCATAGATTTTCGTCCATGGGGGCCGATTCACCCTTCCATCGTTCAGCCAAAGACCTTTGCCGACGATCCCGGGCGTTGTGTTGCGTACCGATGTCAAGACCATGAGATGCGGGAAATCATTTTACTGCGCAGCTGCATTCCAGGATACGTCCGTCTCTATTCGACGGAGAATTTTCTGTGACTCCGTACAACATCGAAGAGGCTTCTCGCCAAATGGGATTCGATCAGGGTGTCCCATTTATCCGTCCACCAGGGGCTCCGGAAGAATTCCTTCCACAAATTCTTAACGCCAATGTGTTCTTAGACCGGGTGAGCCTTCCCTTCTGGCCTATTGGGAGAAACCCAGTGGTGACCGACAGGTATAAAGAATTTTGGGGGAAACAACTGTCGATCTTCCAGAAATTTTCGAAGAGTGTTGTGACGAATTCCCGTAGTGAGCCGTCTTCTGACGTCTTGATGAAGCATTTCCGGTTGAAGCCACTTCGACCAAACGGACAGAGTGAGGATTGCGGTCCCCAAGTAGGAGAGAGACTTAAGAGGCAAGCATGCGGTCCGGTAATCCTCAATTCTTCCAATATGCGGTATTTAAATCTCCTCCCATCGGTTCTTTCATTTCTCAGTGTAAGTTCTTCTAAAACGATCCTTGTTTTAAATCGGGAATTTCGAAAGATAATGCCTTCACAAGGTTGGCACGCATTCAAAACGGAAGGCGCGATGTCTTGGTCTTCATCTTTGAGAAGTCTGGCGGAACCGACCTTCATCTTTGATAAGTCTGGCGGTATGGACCTTCATGTCGAGAAGTCTAATGTGTGACTTTCATACCGAGAATTCGGCGGTGCGACTTTCATACCGAGAAGTCCGGAGAAACCGCTCTTTTTCTCGACCACGACAGAGATGATGCGAGCTCGGTTGAACAAGGCGCTTTCCTTAGTGATCTTGTCGACGGGGTCGTGGCGGAAATCGGCACCAGTGAAATAGATGCCGTAAGGAATACAAGAGAGACGGTGCCCATTTGTAGTTGAGACGGCTCCCCTTGGCATCCATCTGAGCAGTGCTCAGGACCATATGGCTATTGTGGTGACTTCTTCCGAAAGGCCTCCTACAACTGACAAGACTCCCGCGGTCGCCGAATTGCCGGTGATGCAGCCTGGGGCTTTGTTCGATCCTCCTTTTACTGTCCCTTATCCAGGTCATGTGTTGGTTGGTGGATTCAGTGTGCCGGTTCAGTTTGAAAAGTTGTACACGGCAATCTGGAAGAAACACGGCCATATTGCTTCCACCCACGAAGCTCAAGAGTCGTCTTGCATTGGTCAACCGCGTCCAAGAAGCTTTAGTTTCTATCCAGGGGATGAGCGCTGCGACCAGGTGGAACACGATTTCGAAGAGGTGATTGAAGATTGGAGGTGCCATCTCGGACGTGTTTGCGCAGCATGCCTTCAATGCTCCCTGGTTCTTCAAAGGGTTCTCCGAGATTCAGGAGCTCCAGAAACTACATGATGAAGTCCCTTCCGCGGACTGTGTTGCTCGTCAGGAAGAAGAGGTTGAGAGGTTGTCTAAAGAACTGGAGCTGAAACAGGCTGTACTCCAAAGGATGAAATCCTCTCTTGCCCAGAAGGACGATTCTTTGTTGAAGGACTTCCCTTGAAAGATTGTAGCTACTGACTTGTTTTTCCTTTTAGATGTTTTTTGAGTGATAGTGAGGATTTTCTTCTGACTTCCGGTTTTGAATAGGTAATTGAATTGGCTTATTTTGAGATAGTTTTGTGAACAAATTTTTTGAAAGAGATTATGTTAAATGAGGTTTGCATCTTGGTCATGAATGATTGCACATATATGAAGTTGCAAATGTTATGTAAAAGGGAGGTACGAATGGAAACAAACATGGCGTTTGATCACTGAGCCTCTTTCTCCACGTGCGGGATGCTAAGTCCCCAGTGAATTCTAAACTATCTTTCTTGTAAAGTTGTTGAGTAAAACTTACTTGCCTTTTGAAGCCTAACCATATCAGACCGGAGTAGCCTCTCTAAGAAAATCCTCCGCAAGCTATCTCTGAACCGAGCTTCTCCTGAACAATGCGCTTCAAAGCGTTGCATTCACTGGTGGGGTGATGAAGGAACCGATGGTAATGACAAGTACCTCGGATCCATTACTTGTTGATCAAGAGGTGGGCGCCGTACGGGGGTAGCTTCAACTCTCCATTTCGCACCCACGTCTCTAGTAGCTCCGGGATCTTCTTCACTGGGAAGGGAAATGTAAGTACCTTGAGTCTAGCTTTTCTGCGTTAGCGGGCGTTGCAATGTCTCTCCGTGGCCTTGATGTGGAATAGGAGATGAAGTTGTAAGACTTGCGGATGTCATCATATCGTGGATCGCTTGCCTAGGCGAGTGATGTGGAAGGTGTCGTAATGTCACCGCCGAGTGATCGAATTGAACGTTCCCATCCTCCGTACTCACGCGTTCCTTGATTGATCTCTCCTTCCTCAAGCATTTCTTCACTCCGGTTGAAAGGTTGATGCGGGTCGAACAGTCTTAGGGCTTCAGTGAGGGTTTTGAGATATAAATCTTCTAACACGGTTCCATAGGCTGCAGGCTCCCTTTCTTTATCTCGCGAGACATTGTAGTGCTCGGACAAGTCTCTTCTCCCGTGGAGTTGTCTCGGATTCTCATCGTCGATTGGACCCGCTTTGTTCATCTTTCCTGAGTCCCCTGCGATTACGCGCTCTTTTGTTTCTTCCCTGGTAAAGGTGTGATCCTGTCTAAGGATTCACCGTTTCTTGCGAGTGGATGCATCCTTCTTGTAATTGTCTTTTGCCATGTCATTCAAAAGGCGAAATGTCTCGCTCTCGCTTTCGGGGTGATACCGGCTTGATTCGCCAAGACATCCTCCAACGTTCCAGCTATGCTTCCCATGATATCCCCGAACCACCGGACTCAGGGTGAAGATACATCGTGACACGAAAACCGAAGAATTGAGAATTCGATTTTTGTAACCGAGAGATCAATCTCCCACTGTGGTCGCCAATTGTTGATGGGTGAAAACTACTCCTGCAGAATTTGGTAATTTGGGGTGTGGACGAGGAATGAATCTAAACCTTCAACAAATGCACTGCGCGGTGAGTGCTTGTAGATTCGAGAGATCAATCTGTGCAAGTCCGGCCTAAACCAAGAAATGGCCGTTCCAGACTTGTTTCGGTCACAAAGTGAAGGAGATGGGGTTGATCTTAGGGAGGAAGCGAAGAAGGTGTTGAGATTGTGAAGGTGTTGGGTTGCTTATGACTTGTAACAGAAGGATGAGCAAGCTTACGGTTGATGCAAGCAGGCTCTGAGTGTTTGAATACGGTTTGTATTAACACTTGGTTTCTGTCGTCTGAACTTGTGTTGTTCTCCGTTCTTCCTTGTTGTTGTGAAATAGGGCGGAGAACCTATTTATACAAGTCATTGAGCCTCATTCACGTTTCTCGTGGGAAGTGGAGGTAGTGGAATGATGGAGTAGTGGAGTTGTGTGTCGGTAACACACGACCAGTCTTGCCCACTTTTCCTGTTCATTTCTAACCGTCCATGACTTCCTAACACATTCTTGTGATGGCGCGTTTGCACGCCGCACTTTGTAAACCGCTGAGACCAATACCCCAGTATGTATCCCCCGGTTTGTGACATGATTGATGTCCTGGAATGTGGTTCGTGGATCCACGGAAGATAGCATGTAATCTTTGAATTGAATAACTGCGTTATTGAGAAAGTCGATACTTGTGGAGTATCGTGTGTATTCTATCACAGTGTCTTGCATTACGGTGTGGTAAAGTGATGGGTAATGACTCCTCACTAACCAAATAACTCGACCAGGGGTTGTATAACCAAGCTGGTGAAGTCGGACGGATGAGATGATGTTTGAGACACTCATCTGCGACCGTTGATGAAATCGTGGTTTTTAAAGAGGTGCGCAAGCATCACTCTTGACTTGGTCGAAACCAAGCATGGGAAGGATTTTGTAGAGGACCGACCATACATGCGTGTTGACGGCATGATGGTGTACACGTCCATGTCTCACCGTCTCATGAAGATGCAATCTAGGCCACTCAATTTGACCGTCAAAGAGGAGTGGTTGAGATCGGTTTGCGGCAGAAATCCCTTGCCGCAAAGGAGTTGGAAACCGCATGACATCCCAAGTTTGGGCGTGCGTTCCAAGACGACCCGTCTTGGTCGGTCTTGGTCGATCATACCAGCGTGTAGGCGGTAGGCTAGTGTTCACACCTATACCTGATTATCCCATGAAAACGTGATCTAAGCCACTCAAATCATCCGGTGCAGTTGAGCGGTCGAGATCGATTTAGGATTTGGGAGATGTAACCGCGTGAGTTTGGTCGGGCGTTTTGGATTAGCCGGGCATGGTATGCCTTGGCCGACCGCAAGAGGAGGTAGATGGGCCCACGGTGGTCATGCTGGTATGACCGGCCTTGGTTAATCCAATCTGTGACCCTCCATTCATACCGGAGAAGATGGACGCGCGTGATGACTTGAAACCCTAATTTTGGCTTTCAAAGCCCGCGCGACCATGCTTTTTTGGGGCGGACGATTTGTTGTAACCAACCATGGTTGGTTTTGACCGATTGGTCAAGTGTGTAGGCGGTCACATGGTGATTGTGTCGACATGCTCCGGGCCCTTTGAGTCTAAGCATCTACACCTCCATCTATACCGCGAAGATGGATGGTTGAGACCGTTTTACGGCACATGTAATATGCCGCAAACCCTAATTTAGGGTTTTCCGCCCATAATGCTTGGTATGGACGGTTTCTTGGCAAGCAAAGGCCAATGGTCGACCATGCGGGGTCGGCCGTGTGTATTCCATACCGCTTGGGGGTGATGGAATTGATCCGTGGTCATCCAATCATGCTTGTGGAGTTGGATGACTGCGATCGAATCATATACGGCAAGCTAGGGCCGTGGGTATTCCATACCATGCTTAGGGTGATGGAATTGATCTGTGGTCACCCAATCATGCTTATGGAGTTGGATGACTGCAATCAGATCATATCCGAGATCTGATATAGATCAAGTCAGGATGCTCAATCGGGCTAATATAACACACCGAGAGGGGCTCAATCGGGCTAATATAACACACCGATAGGGGCTCGGGCTAATATAACACACCGAGCATCGGCACTGTACGGGTATTTCGTACATGGTTTCATTATAGTGCTTGGAGGTTCGTGTTACTCTATATATGAGTAACACTGGAGTCTCATGCCACACCGATAATGATTCATTATAGTGCTTGGAGGTTCATGTTACTCTATAAGAGTAACACTCGAGTCGTCATGCCACACCGATAATGAGTACAGAAATACAAGGGCTGATATGAAATTCACAAGAAGGGATTGTTGCTTCATGATCCATTCTTGGTGAATTAAGTGAGGGAATATCCAACACTTATAAATGGCTTTATCTTTTACAAGATGTCAGCAAGCATGATTTTTTCTGGTTTTTTTTACAAATTTAACCTTGAACGAAAATCCACCATCAACAATCAGATATTGTGAACGATGCCAAGAAGACTTCTGTCGATCCTATCAAATCTGATATCTGCGAGATTTTGAGCAAACACCTTGGCGCTGATAAAATTTCGCAAGCATCTTTGGAGAATGAAATTAATATTTTAAAGAATGATCTCCAAGCTATGACTGCAAAGTGTAATATCCTCCATCTTGAGAATCGAAAACTTTAAAATGTTTCGCTAGATCGTGATAATCTTCGCAAAAAGAATGAAGAATTGAAAGGTATATGTTTACCCCCCCCCCCTTTTTTTTTTTTTTTTTTTGAACCGAAATCCATTGTTCGCCCTTCAAGCTTTAAACCAGAAGCGAAAAATGGAGATATACCAGTTGGAATCAACTGTTGAAGAAGTTCGAGATGATAGAGATATTTGGATGGAGCAATATAACCAATTAGATAATCTTCATACATATTTTGTTGATCAAATAGATAATCTTTCTAAAGAAAATACTGACTTAGTATAGGAACGAGACTTATTAAGTAATGAATTATCTCGCCTCTCTTACTCTTTGACTAAAGCTAATATGGAGTTGGAAACTTTATCAGATGAGAATGGAATTCTTTCTCAAGAGAAGCGAACTTTGTTAAACAAGGTAGCGATTTACTTGCAACAGTCTGATGTTTATTAAAAATTATGTAAAGAACAAGAACAATCTCTTTGCTCGTTGAGAAAGCATCTTGAAGAAGTTACTGCCGAGAAGGATAAACTTATTCAGGGTTGAATAACCTTGAGTGTAAAGGAAAACCAATTCAAGGATCAATGTTCCAAGTTAGAAAAGTCCAATTCTTCCCTTGCGAACGAAAATGCCTTACTTATTTCCAACGAAATAAGCTTGCGATCTCGACTGAAAGGCTTAATCGGAGATAATTTTGATAATGCCATGGGTCATTTGGAAATAGTTGTTCAGCTTTAATCCAACATCTTACCTCGCAAAAGGAAGGTAGTCATATCATTTGACTACCTCAATCCGTTTATTTATTATTTTATGATATTTTCCCAAAAATTTGAATAATTTTCGATGTTATTTTGTTTTGCAGACTCTGAGAAAAATCTTCATTCCACTATTGCTACTCTCAAATCTGATTATTCAAAAATTCGCAAATAAAATGGAGTACTTGCTGCTTCCCTTGCTCGCTCTCGTGATCGTGCAGAAAGAAGATTCGATTATATGGCTGACTGTAAAGACATAGAAAGTAGAAATCATCAAAAAGCACTCCTTCGTCAGTTTCATCTCAAAGCCGAAGTTCTTGTAAATGATGTTTTATTGTCTAAATCTCTTGATCCTATTCGTGTCGATCCTCTGGAAGTAAGTGATGATGAAGTTCCTAACCCTCCCGAAAGCGATATCGATTATAATAGTGGCGAAGAACTCGCAAATGAAGGAACAATCTCTTCTAGTAAAGATGCCAACAATGATCTGAATGATGCAAGATCTGGTGGGGATATAATAACTGACGAAAATATAGATAAAGTCGCTGAAGAAAACCCAGTATCTCCTTCTAGTGAAAAAATTGACATTTGAGAATTGATTTTCTCCTGTAATTTTTCTTCTCGTACTGTTACTTCTTTATGTACTTTAACCATCTTTTAAATGTGTTCATCTACTTATTATTACTCTTTCCTGCAACAAGTTTAAATCGTGATATTAAATAATTTGATATTTTGTTTTCCATTATCTTTATTTGAAATTAATCATTGCGACAAGATCGCAGGACGTCTTTACATATTTATGTAATGACCCATTGATCTTGCCTTATCATTGCTTGTGTGGTCTTATTTTGCCTTCCTAGTTAAAGGTCTTATTTCGCCACCCCTCGTTGCGACAAAGTCGCAGGAAGTCTTTACACTTTCATGTAATGACCCATTGACCCTGTCTTATCATTTCTTTAGTATTTTTGCCTCTACAGGATATTTTACTTGCGACAATGTTTTAGGCCTAGATATTCTTGCGAACGTAAAGCCCCATGACATTGCCATCTTTGCGACGAAATCGCAGGACGTCTTTACACTTTCATGTAAAAACCCATTGATCTCGTCTTATCCTTGCGTTAGTATTATTGCCTCTTCAGGATCATCGCACAAATATGACAAGCCTAACTTTTATCGCGAAAATAAAGCCTCATGACATTTGCGTCTTTTGACACTTATCAGCTCCCTAATGGAGGGTGCCGCCCTTATCATCTCCTGGTTGCCCCTTCAAGGAGGAGGCGTACATCGGCCATACAAGACTAGCTCCTCCCATCCGGTCTTAACAACAACCGAGTTGTTTTCGCAGACCTCTTATCCCTTATACATATAGGGCTTATGGTTACGAGACTGCACCCTAAGTGGAGTTTTCTTCGGGCCGAAAAGCATGTGCCAAGACTTGCCAAGAATGGCCGAGACACTTCAAATGCCCCAGGCACTCTTGGCTCAACCGTGTACCTCGGCGCCTTGGTCATACACTGACTCCTAGGAAGAGATCCTCGGGCGTCCAACCAGGGTATAACCTTATATATATATAGTTGGATATCCAAGGTATCTCTCCCGGATAGGCTTTCATGGGCCCCAAATCTCCATGACTCAGGTTCCATGAGCGGTGTAACCTTTTCTCTGAGCCATGTAAAGAGATACCCCCTTATATGACGCACTTTAGGTCTTACATTTGCCTCTTACGAAATATCATTCGCGAACTAAGGTGTACGCCATAAAGGTTCGTCCCGTTCACTCATTCATTCATTTTTGATTATCTTTTGATATTTTTCTTGCGATGTATTCGCAAACTTGCTTTATTTTAGAAACTTTCGCAGTTACTCTGTCACAGGAACATTTCATATGAATTCATTCCATTTCATTCATTTTAATATTTCGCAACTCATTCTTTCTCTTCCATCTTCTATGGGTAATACTTCTTGAGATATATCCTATTCCATGGTCTATCCAATCTTTGGCCCACATCTTTGCCCTCAGGATCCATTAATCTATATGCCCTTGTTACAACTATCTCCTTGATGATATAAGGTCCATCCCACTTTCTCGCCAATTTGCCGCCACTTTCTCGCTGATATATTGGTGTTTCTCGCAATACCATATCACCTGGTTGACATTCGCGTGTCTTGACACGCTTGTTATATTCTCTAGCTAATCTTCGCTGATAATTCTCCATATGTTGTAGTGCTCTTTCTCTCTTCTCCTCTAATTCATCTAATTTAACCAAAATGTTACTCGCACTAAGATTTTTCTCCCAAGCTTCTCTTTTTGTTGTTGGAATAATAACCTCTGTTGGAAGTACAGCTTCAACTCCATATGTCAAACAAAATGGTGACATCCCCGTGGCTTCTCGCCTCGTTGTATTGTAAGCCCATACTGCATTATGTACTTGTTCGCACCATGCTCTGTTATGTCCTTCTAACTTCTTCTTTAATATATCTGATATCATTTTATTTGTTGCTTCCGCCTGTCCATTAGCTTGTGGATATAAGGGAGTTGATTTCCCACATTTTATTTGAAATGCATTAAGTAGCAATTCTATATTTTGTCCCTGTTGTTTCCCATTGTCGGATACCAAGTTTGTCTTTGGAATTCCAAATCTGCATATTATGTTCTCGAATATAAATGTAAAAACATCTTTATCGCGAATGTGTTCTACCGCTTTTACTTCTGCCCACTTCGTGAAATAATCTGTAGCGATAATCAAATATCTCTTCTACCCTGTACCTAGTAAAAATGGCCCTACGATATCTAACCCCCACTTTCCAAAAGGCCATACACTTGTTGAAGAAGTTAATGGTGCTCCTGGTGCATGTATTCTCTTTCCGTGCCTTTGGCAATCTTCGCAACGTCTTGATACTTGCTTCGCGTCTTCATGCATATATGGCCAATAATAGCCTTGCATTTTCGCCTTATGTGCTAAAGATCTTCCACCACTATGATTTCTAGCATCCCCACTGTGTAACATTTTTAATACTGCTTCTCCTTCCTTTTGTGTTATACATCTAAGCGAGGGTCCATTAAAGGATCTTCGGTACAACACCCCATCTCTTAATTCATAATTTGTTGCACGACTTTTTAATTTGTGCATTTCTAACCTATTTCTTGGTGTTTCTCCTTTCATTAAATAAGCATAAAGTTCCGTTCTCCAATCTTCGCAATTGGGTCTTTGTATTTCATCTTCTATGAGCATTATTTCTATTTCTTCTTCTTCCTCTTTATTAATTGATGGTGATAGAAGTGTTTGTATTTTTATGCATCTCGCAGTTGGATCTGTCATCATGCTTGATATAAAAGCAAAAGCATCCGCGAGTCTATTGTCTCTTCTTGATATGTGTCTCCATTTTATCTTTGGTATCTTCGCCGACAACTCTTCAACAAGTTTCTTGTATTTTTTCATGGATGATTCATTTGTGGTATATTCTTCTTTTATCTGGCGAATAGCCAACTGGGAATCACTGGTGATCCTCACATTCTCCAACTTCATTTCTATTGCAAATCGTAAAGCATGTATTATAGCTTCATATTCGGTTTCATTGTTGGTAGATGCAAACTCCAGCCTGAAAGAAAAGGCCATTTTATTGCCTTCTGGCGAAATTACAATGATTCCAATTCCGTTACCTTCTCTATTTGACGATCCATCTACTAGTATCTCCCATCTGTTTGGCAAATCCCTTGGGTTTCCATGTTCTTCTTCTATATCCATCATTTCTTCCACTGCTTCATCCTCTTCCAACGGAAATTCTGCTAAAAAGTCTGCAACAACTTGTGATTTGGGTGAGGACAGTGTTTCATACTTGAGTTTGCAATGACTTATTTGAGCATTCCATCTTTCAACCCTTCCTGATCTTTTCGAATTTTTCATTACCGACTCAATTGGTACTTTTGTTATTACCCTAACTGTATGTGCTTCGAAATAGATGCGAAGTTTAAATGTTGCATAAACTAATGCTAAAATTAATTTTTCAATTTTTGAATAATTTTTCTCTGCGGCATTGAATGTTTTGCTGATGTAATAAATTGGCTTTTCCACTCCTGCGTCCATTCGTAGCAACAATGCACTTAATGCATGCGAGGTTGTCGCAAGATAAATTAACAATTCTTCCCCTGGTTTTGCTTTTTGCAAAATTGATATATCCATTAGATATTCTTTTATTCCTTGTAAAGCTTTTTCACATTCATCCGTCCATCTGAATTTCGCTCCCTTTTTGAGTATGTTGAAAAAATGTTTACATTTATCAGATGATCGCGAGATGAATCTTCCCAGCGAAGCTAACAGTCCGTTTAACTTCTGAACATCTTTTATTGTCGCCGGTGTTGGCATATCGCGAACTGCTTGCACTTTCTCTTAGTCAACTTGTATTCCTTCTTTTGATACAATGTAACCTAAAAATTTTCCGATGCGACTCCAAATGTGCATTTTTCTCGGATTTACTTTGATGTTAAAACCGCCTCATTTGTTCAAAAATTTATTTCAAGTCCAGTACATGGTCTTTTGCTTCTTTACTTTTTATCAACATGTCATCACATACACCTCCAGTGTTTTGTGTATCCATTTCGCGAACACCTTTTCTACCATCCTTTGGTATGTCGCCCCGGCAATTCGCAAACCAAACGACATCTTTGTATAACAATATAATCCTCTTGGAGCAAAAAAAGCAGTATGTTCTTGGTCTTCTTCAGCGAGTGGTATTTGATTGTAGCCTTTGTATCCATCAAGGGATGATATCCTTTCATTTCCTACCGCTGATTCAACCATCTGCGGGATATCTGGCAATGGAAAACTATCTTTTGGACAAGCTTTATTTAGATCAGTAAAATCTATACAAATCCTTATCCATTTTTTCTTCTTAGGGACTACGACCATATTAATTCTCTATCCATTAGGGATATTTTGCTTGTCTAATGATTTCTGCGTCTAGCATCTTCTGTAACTCTTCTTCTATTTTGGGATGATATGTTGTTGCGATCTTTCTGCTTCTTTGTTTAAATGGTCTTATATTTCTGTCAATTTCCAATTTATGACACGCCACAATTGTATCTATGCCAGGCATTTCATCCATATCCCATGCGAAAATATCTTTGTATTCTCGCAACAAATCAACGGTTCTTATTTCCTCATCTGCTTCCATCTTAGTCCCAATTATTAACATCTTGGGTTCTTTTTCAGTTCCAACGTTCACTTCTTTTGTCTTCTCCACTGCAATGTAACTAGCCTTCGATTCTCCCATGGGTGTTGGTCCTTTCATTTCTTTCGCAAACTCATTCTCTTCTTCCGAAACTTCGCTAGGTATTCCTTTTCCTTCTTTTGATCTTATCATGTAAATTCTAAATTCTTCTTCTTTTTTAATTTCTTTTGCCATCTTTTTGCGATCTTTTCGTTTCTTCACTTGTTCTTCATAATGTTTTATTTCGACTTGATAATACACTCTTCCTTTATCAGCATCTCCTCTGATCTCGCCAATTCCATTTGGCGTTGGGAATTTGATACATTGATGAAATGTTGATGTTACCGCTTTAATAGCATGTATCCATGGTCTCCCTAACAACATGTTGTATGGCGATTCCATATCTATTACACATAACGTCACCTGTGCTTCAATTTCTCCTAGCAGGATTCGTAATTTTACTTCCCCTTTAGGTTTCGTTATAAACTTACCAAAACCATGGATATGATACGTTGAGGGAATCATCTCTTCATTTTTGTATCCTAATTTTTTATAGGCATGGTAAAACATGATATTTGCCATACTCCCTGTATCCACCAAAACTCTATTTATCGCCCATTCTTCCGCTGTTTTTTGCTAATTCTCTTCCTTCTTTTCGTGCATTTATCGTAATCACTAGTGGAGACGTGTGATTCAAGTTCTCTTTTGGTATCTCCGCTGCTGTGAATGTTATCTTCTGTTTTTCCCAATCTTTCAAAGGCAATATCTTCTCCATGGTTATGATCTTTTTTCCTTCAAAATCTCGTTTATGTATTCTTCCTTTGATGTTTTCATGAAATTCATTAATCATTATTTTCGTGATCGAACTACATTCTGCATTTTCATCACATTTTTTGGTTTTCAACTTTTCTACCTCATCTGGTTTAACGTTTTGTTTCCTCATTTTCTTGATTTGAATGACTTTAATTTCAATCTTTCATCTTCAATCTCCCATCACTCCCTGTTTCTAGCGCCATTATGTAGTTGTAGGAAATCCTACACTACACCCCTCACTAGAATACACACAATTAAGTCATTAAAGTGAACAATTATGATTCTTATTGATTTAATTCTTGAATGTTTACAATATGGAATAGAAATGAATTATAGAATTACAATCACTCTAAAACTTTCTCTCTCTAAATGACTTGCTTAACAATTCGAAAAAGAACCCTCCTTCCATTGATCTGATCAACTCTTTATATAGGATATTACATAACGGATGAATGACTAAGCTGTCCTTTATTTTCGGGAATGATTTTGCGAAATATCGCAAGTGTACAAATATATAATCTCGCGACACTCCTAAATCTCGCTAAGTCTTCACACTTTTCTCATGTTCACTATTGTCGTCATCCATTGCGTCATTTATATTATTTCCCTGCGACACCTTCGCAATGTTGTTGTTTATTAATCTCACGAGGTATTGATGTTGCGATATTCTGATCCTACAGTTCACTCGGATGTTGTTGAGATTAAATTAAAAGGTTTACTGAAAATAATAAACAAAATTGAGAGTCACTGGTTCTAGGATTCCACCGAATTTATATCAATAGGTTCAATTATTATTCTTCAACAATTATAGCTCAATAACAAGGACTCTTATTTTTGCCAAGGTAGATTCTCCAAACATTAGTTATAAATCGTAAGCATGGGACATCAAACATCTAAGCAAGCATGACCCATCTAATAAAATGATAACTAATTTTTTCAAATAATAATTCTATTTTAATTAGTGCAAAAGTCATATAAAGAATTAATTAAAATTACCCGCGTATGAAATTCGGCTTCCTCCGTCGACCCAGTGTAGGGGCTTAGCTTCTAATGATGAAAACACACTCAAAAAGATAATTCATAGCTCAAATGGTGTTTTTATTGAAGAAAACTAATAATACAATGAATCTGCAACGCTTTATTGGCGTTTCAGAAGTCACTGTTACAATAATTGTTGTAAACTGAAGCTATTTGTTACAAGTGGACTGTTACAAAGTTCTGAAAATTTAAGACGCTAGGATATTGGAAAAATAAGACACTAGAAATAACGACTGCAGTTTGCAGTGTTATGTTCTTCGTGGCTTCTTCTTCCTGCAGGTGATGATTCACTCTGCAACTTCCTATTTCACGCTTAGTCACTGCCCCAAACTCTCGATGTCTCTTCTATGACCCCCAAACACCTCTTTTATACTCGACAAGACCTAAAAATATCTCGAGTTAATGCAATATCTTCTCTTTACTCCCTCTGCATAATACCGAGATTTCTTTCCCTGTTTAACTCCTACACGCTTCTGTTGCATCCAAACACACTCCCAACACGTTGCGAACACGATATGGATGTAGTCAAAACTCTCAAAGAACTTGTGCAACGCAAAAATACTCGATCCACTCGTGAAAAGATAACAGAAAACCCGAGAATGATTCAACCCTGTTTTGTTGGAACTCCACGTTGCAGCTCTATTTTCTCAAGTCCAATTGACGTACCATCCCTGTTTAATTAAAATAGGACATATCCAACCAATTCCTCCGATTAAGTCTCACTAAATCTCTCAGAAACTCGAGCCCTAAATCTGTTTCTTCACTGCCATTTTTTTTTCCGCCAAAAATGTTCTTGATGTTTCATCGATTGTTGATTATTCAGCCAAATATAACTGAAACAAAGCACATTACCATCTCTGTTTAGGCCCTAGGAACAAACCCATTTGATTTCAAACCATTTAGTCTCACCTAAAACACCTCCAAAACTTCAACCCTAATTCTGCACCCATTTTCCCGCCAAAATTTGAAATTCAAACGAAGAAGATGACTGCCCCTTATCCAATTCGAGAGTGCGAATAGCAATTAGGGTGCCCCTTAGTAATTGGGTGCCCCTTATCCAAAACTGAGAGTCCGAATAACATGTGTCCTCCGGGGTACAAAAACCACTTTTCGAACAACTTTCGCCATAAGAGCTTATTTGACAAAAACACCTACAAACAGTTTATTAGTGATAAAATGAGGCCCAGCTAATGTATTTATGGGTGAAAATGCGTCGCACTTTCGTGCTCATCATTGCTCTTCGGGAGTATAAGACCGGATTATCAATTGGTTCCTGTTCACCTTGATTTATCATAAAACGGAATAAAACTTCATAGGTCCTTCCGTGGGAGACAGATTTATCTATCAAAATAAACTTATATGTGGGACACGGATTTGTTTATAAGTTTTCGACTTTGGGTCGTAGCAACTCTTAGTTGTGGGTGAGATCAGCTAAGGGAATCAAGTGCACAGAATCCGGCGTGGTTCAAGAAGCGTAAGGAACATAACTGTACCTTAATCGGTGGGAGACTTGGTTAGGGCCCCACTACATTCCAGTCTGAAATTAACTTGTAGTAGGATAGTGTCTGTAGCGGCTTAATACAGTGTGGTGTTCAAAGATGGACTAGAGTATTACATGATGGATGACAGCTAAGCTGTCTTTTATTTTCGGGAATGACTTGCGAAATATCGCAAGTGTACAAATATGTAATCTCGCAACACTCCTAAATCTCGCTAGATCTTCACATCTTTCTCGTGTTTTGGCTATCGTCATCCATTGCGTCATTTATATTACTCGCCTGCGACACCTTCCGAACACTGTCGTTTGTTAATTTCACGATGTATCGATGTCGCGATATTCTGATCCTACATATTGCCTCTTCTCATGTCTTCTCTGCGAAGAAGAGAATGTCATAAGAATTAATGTTTTCAAAATGCCGCAACTGTTCATTTCTCATTAATTTTCTGCCGACAAGATTCCGTGAATTAAGGATAACCGCTTATACGTGTCCAAAATCTCCCCTTTTACCAGCACATTTAATGTTAACCGGTCACCCTTTTCTTGTCTATTTAAGAAGGAATCCCTCATGAAAGTGTTTTCTTTCTTTCACTTCGTCTTCTTCATCGTCTGCAACTTTTTATTGCTGTTTTTCTTCCTGCAGTTCTTCTCATCATCTTTCTGCTACTGTTCTCATCATCTTTCTGCTACTGTTACTATGGAGCCATCAAGGTTTGTTGATCCTTATGAAACTAATCTTTTTATGATTGATCTCTCTTATTAAAATCGTTTTATTTTGATATTGTTCTTTCTTTAATGATTCCGCTGCTGTTTTTGTTTTAACAAGAACAAATCTAACACCAAGTTCACCGTTCTGAATCTTACTGTCTTTGTGGGTTCGTAATCGAAAATCGTTGTTACTAAAAGGAAGTCTACGAATAGCAAGGTATTTAAGAAACATTTATTCTTTTAATAACAATATTGTTGCCTCTGTATCTTATTTAACTTGTGATTCGCAGGATGACAAAAATGTTGATAGATCCCCTAAGAAACCTCGTCGTTCTAAGCCTGTTGAATCTTCTATTTCTTTTCCTTCATTCAAGCTCACAACTCCTCCTGCCGTATCTTCACAAGATAAACCAACACTTCCTACGACACCATCGCAGGATAAACTTACACCTCCTGCGACATCTTCGCAAAACCACTCTACTCTTGTTATTTCTGCAAATGTCGCTGCCGATTTTCCTCCTATACCCGAATTTTCCATAAATGAAGTTCCTCGGGATGAAGTTCCTCAGGATAATGTAGTTGAAGGATTTCCCACAACACACCCCTCATCATATCTTGATAATAATTTCTAGATCTAAATCTTATTAATCACCTAAATTTCAAATATAAGTACTAGAAATATAAATTGACATAAGGATTTTTTACATGGTTCGATCAATGTGATCTACATCCATGGTTCTTCACTATGATTGTTGAAATTACATAGATATTACATTTAGAATCTCCATTAATGGATATTTTATAGAGCTCTAGATCTAGTTTTTGGGGAAGAAGATGATAAAGAAAATAAAATCTCTCTCTAAAAATCTCTCTCTTAAAAATCTCTCTCTCTCTCTTACCAAAATTGTCCTCCTTTTCTCTCTCCTACCTTTCTCTTTATATAGGATATTACATAGTGGATGACAGCTCATGTACAACTAATATTTCCCTTAATTTCGGACTTACCTTGCGACATTTCGCAGGTCTACAAATGTTAGTCTTCGCAAGTCTTCTTGACTCTTCGCAGAATCGTCACACCTTTCTCATATTTAAGCTAATGTCATTTGTTGCATCGTTTCTAATATTTCTTCTGCGACATTATTAAGTTGCGTCGTTAATAATTCGCAATTGAAGTTTGCGATATTCTGCTCCTACACCTTGCCTCTTTTTTTCTTGAAAATTTCTTGAAAGAGCGATCTTTAAGAAAAAATCCGTTGTTGTAGTAGTCTTTGATATTTGTTGATGAAGGAACGAGCGAAAGAATATTGGACTTGAAAAGTACGTACTTGCCTCTATTCTTTGCGAAGTTCAAGCTTTTGCGAAATAAATAAGAAATATCAACTTGAAGTATAGTATGGAAGTATGAAGTATGAAGTATCCTTTGAGAAGTATAAGAAGTACTTAATCCTCGAAATATATAAAGAAGTATGAAGCATGAAGTATCCTTGAAGAAGTATGAAGTATGAAGTATCCTTGAAGAAATATAAGAAGTATCCATCCTTGAATGCGTGTAATAAGTATTGCCTCTATTCATGCGAAATTATTACTCCATTTTTGATGAGGACTCTTGTTGTTCATTAGTGAACGTCCATTTTGGAAATGATTCTTGCCGAGAAGATAAAGAACATAAAATGTTTTCTCGGTATTCCATAGTTGCCTCTTGTTCTTTATCTATGAGGATAGAATCCTTGAGAAATATTGAATGAGCGAGTTGTGTCTTCATTCTCATCTTGCCTTGTGCCTCATGCTTTGTGCTCATGTGATAGTATAATCTCTTCAAGTTGCTTATAATTGTGTGAAATAATTGAGCGAAATAATCACATCTTGTGAAATGATCACATCTGCGAAATTCGAATAATCTTGCGAAATTACGAATGATTGCGAAATTTTGTAAAATACTTGTTCGAATCTAATGCTTATGTAATGATTATGTTATGAAATGTGTATGCGATGTTTATGCCATGAAATGCTTATGCAATGCTTTCATGATACGAGTATGATGCTTGTATGATGAGAATGCTTATCTATTGCAATGTATAGCTAATGTTTGTGTTACTTAGCTCATTTTGCCGCTCTAGAATTGATGTATCTTTAAATTGCCTCCATTCATCATTTCTCTGGCTTTATCTTTAATATATGCATTCTTCTTCACGTATTTATTGTTCCTCGCAAGTTCTTTCTCCTCTGTTATTTGTATGCAAATGGAAGATTAAGCATAACCTCGCAAATGTATCTGCTGAATTTTTCATTGCGACAAGATCGCAGGACGTCTTTACATTTTCATGTAATGACCCATTGACCTTGCCTTATCATTTTGTGTGGTCTTATTTTTCCTTCCTAGTTAAAGGTCTTATTTTTCCACCCCTCGTTGTTGCGATAATATGACAGGCCTAAATATTCTTACGAACATAAAGCCCCATGACATTGCCGTCTTGCAACAAAATCGCAGGACGTTGTTACACTTTCATGTAATGACCCATTGATCTTGTCTTATCATTTCTTAGTATTATTGCCTCTGCAGGATTTTTTCATTGCGACAATATGACATGCCTAGAAATTCTTGCGAATTTGAAGCCCCATGATATTGCCGTCTTGCGACAAAATCGCAGGACGTCTTTACACTTTCATGCAAAGACCTATTGATCTCGTCTTACCCTCGCGTTAGTATTATTGCCTCTTCAGGATCATTGCACAAATATTACAAGTCTAAATTTTCTTGCGAAAATAAAGCCTCATGACATTTGCGTCTTAAGACACTTATCAGCTCCCTAATGGAGGGTGCCGCCCTTATCATCTCCCTGGTTGCCCCTTCAAGGAGGCGAACATCGGCCATACAAGACTAGCTCCTCCCATCTGGTCTTAACAACAACCAGTTGTTTTCGCACCCTCTTATCCATTATACCTATAGGGCTTATGGTTACGAGACTGCACCCTAAGTGGAGTTTTCTTCGGGCCGAGTGCAGCATGTGCCAAGACTTGCCAAGAATGGCCGAGACACTTCAAATGCCCCAGGCACTCTTGGATCAACCGTGTACCTCGGCGCCTTGAGCATACACTGACTCCTTGGAAGAGACCCTCGGGCATCCAACCAGGGTATAAACTTATATATATAGTTGGAAATCCAAGGTATCTCTCCCGGATAGGCTTTATTGGCCCCAAATTTCCATGACTCGAGTTCCGGGAGCGGTGTAACCTTTTCGCTGAGCCATGTCAAGAGATACCCCCTTATATGATGCACTTTAGGTCTTACATTTGCCTCTTACGAAATATCATTCGCGAACTAGGGTGTACGCCATAAAGGTTCGTCCCATTCGTATAAATCATTCATTTTTAATCATTTCTTCTCATTGTCTTCACGAAATTTTCGCATAGTCTTGCTTCTTTCATTCATTCTTCCATTCTTTTCTTTCATTCATTCCTTCATTGATTTCTTTAATCATTGATTTTTTGATTATCTCTTGTTATTTTCTGTGCGAAATTTTCGCATGTCTTCATTCTTTCATTCTTCATTTCGGTCATTCCTTCATTTTTGTCACTTATTCCACTCATTCTTTCATTTATGTCCTTTCTTTCATTAATTTTGATAATATCATATCATTTGAAGCAAAGTAAATATTCAAGAGAAATTCTAATACATTATAATTCTGAAATCTTTGTAGTTGTGAAATCTTTATAATTCTGCGATCGTATCGCGTTTTGTGATTCAAATCAAAATCTTTTATTTTCTATAAAAGAAATATTATAGAGAAATATATAAATTTAATGTTCTAGGTTTTTTGTAATTTTGAAATCTAGAAATCTTTGTAATTTTGAAGTTTTTATAATCTTAAAATCTTAGTAATATTTGTAATCTTGCGATTGAATCGCTTTTTTGTAAATCAAATCAAAAATCTTTTTATTTGTTGTAAAAGTAAAATGTTCAAGGAAAGTGGTACTTAGCTTTTGTGGTTTCTTTGTTGTTGTCGTCTCTTGCGAAGTATATGATTTGCTTATGACTAGCATCCTTGAAATGTATAAATGTCGCACAAAATATAATTATCTCGCAGCAAAAAGAAGTGTGGGAAATGAGATTTGAACCCTTGACCTGCCTCTTGCATATTCTCGCACCATACCAACTGTTCTAACCCTCTCTTGCGAAATTAATTTGCGAGATAGTCATCAACTTTCTTCTTTCCTAAATAATCAAAGTCCGTGCAAAATTTCGCATAACAAAAATAAATGTGTGAGAAGCAAGAATTGATCCTGCGACATGCTGCTTGCATTCATGCCTCCTGACCAACTTTCCTGGCTCTTGTTTGTGAAAGAATGTGACCATATCATTCTTTTAATGTAATCTTCGTCTCTAGCATTTCGAGTAAAAACATGCAAAAAGATAAAATGTCAAGTGGAGAGACTTGAACTCGCGACCTTATACTTGTATTCCACCGCCCAGACGAACTGTACTAGTTTCCTGTTTGTGACATAATGGAACAATGACTTTGTTTATTGATAACTTCATCTCTTTGTTACTCAAAAATTCACGAAAAAATACACTCAATGCGAGATTCGAACCCGCGTCTTCAAACCCATTCTCTTTGCTTATTACCAACTGTGCTAGCCCTGCCTCTGCGAAATAATCACCTACTTTCTCTTTGCGAAATAAGGAGACCACAAACAAGGCTTGGCAAAGTTCTTCTTTTCTTGTTCTCGCAAGTATATTTTCGAAGATGACTTCATGTGAAGAAAATTTGTGTGAAGCAATCATTTGCGAAGTGTATGTTCGTGCAGCAAATATTCGCAAAGTAAACATCTCGCAAAGCAAAAATTACGTGTGAAGGGGAAGACTCGAACTCGCGACCTCTAGTTTGCATGCCCCTTCTCTAACCATCTGTGCCACTCGTTGTGTGCGAAAGAAACGCACAATGCTGTAACTTTATTACATTTCTTCACCTTTATTATTTCAAAAATGTGCGAAAAATTAAGCTTGATGAGGGATTCGAACCCGTGGTACTGAACTTCTTCTCTTCGCTACTAACCATCGGTAGTGGCTTCTGTTTGCGAAAGAAAGCCATACTGCTGTATTCTTATTATTATCTTCTTCCTTAGCGGCCTAGTAAAAAATATGTTAAAAATAAAGAGTGAGGTGAGGTTCGATCTCGCAACTCAATCTCTTTCGGTATTCCCTTGACCATCGGGCTACTTTAACATGAGAAGGAAACTCACAATGCCGCAATATTATTCCATTTCTTCGCATTTGAAAGTTCAAAAATATTTGAAAAATTTTGTGGGACTGCGAATTCTAACACATGACCACAGGTTTGTTTGTTCCCACTCTGACCATCTCTGCTAGCTTTTGTTTGCAAAGATACGCATGTAGACACCTCTTATTCTTTTCTCCTCTCTAGGCTGTAGAAAAAATGTGAAAAAATATGATCTGGCGAGATTCGATCTTGCGACATCAAGCTTCTTCTTTTCGCTGGTGACCATCCGTGCGAACAACTATTTGTGTCGGTGTGGTAAGCTTACGTAACTTATTCTTATTTAACCCTCTTGGTAAAAAAAAGAAAACTATGTTCATGCAAGCGGAGTCGAACTTGCGACCTCTTTGTTGTTCATTGACCTTGAACCATCTTTGCGAATTTCTGTTCGTGACTGAAATTGCAGCGTTTGCCTCTTCTCTCTTCTTCGTCCTTCCTTTGTTTCTTCACAAATTGCCTCTTGTTTTCTCTGAACATGGAAATCTTCAACTAAAACTTCCATTTCTTCCTTAAACTCTTGTTTTCTGCAAATCCTTCTGAAAACATTTTTTTTTCTCTTCTTTAAAATCTTTTTGGATACTTTACCTCCGGGCTTGGGAATGCAGAACTTCTTTCTTCTCTTTTTATTTTCATATCTTTGAATTATTGATGATGTTTGCTCCCAAAAATGTGATTTCTTCCATAAAATTTCCATTTTGAACCTAAACTTTATAGATCTAAATAAAAAGTATGAACAGTAACTAATTTTCACAGAAATTTCTTGATCCAACAAGTTACAGGAAGGCCAAAATCCATTACTCTCTCCCTGTTTCTAGTGCAAATGTAGTTGTAGGATTTCCCACAACACACCCCTTATCATATCTTGATAATATTTCTAGATCTTAATCTTATTAATCACCTAAATTTCATAATAAGTTCTAGAAATATAAATTGACACAAGGATTTTTTACATGGTTCGATCAATGTGATCTACATCCATGGTTATTCACTATGATTGTTGAAATTACATAGATATTACATTTAGAATCTCAATTAATGGATATTTTGTAGAGCTCTAGATCTAGTTTTTGGGGAAGAAGATGATAAAGAAAATAAAATCTCTCTCTAAAAATCTCTCTCTTAAAAATCTCTCTCTCTCTCTCTCTCTTACCAAAATTGTCCTCCCTTTCTCTCTCCTACCTTTCTCTTTATATAGGATATTACATAGTGGATGACAGCTCATGTACAACTAATATTTCCCTTAATTTCGGACTTACCTTGCGACATTTCACAGGTCTACAAATGTTAGTCTTCGCAAGTCTTCTTGACTCTTCGCAGAATCATCACACCTTTCTCATATTTAAGCTAATGTCATTTGTTGCGTCGTTTCTAATATTTCTTCTGCGACATTATTAAGTTGCGTCGTTAATAATTCGCAAGTGAAGGTTGCTGCGATATTCTGCTCCTACAGATGAGCCCCCTTCTTCTTCAATTATCAATGCCTCTGTCTCAACCCCACTCATTGACTTTTATCAGATTTCCTCTTCTGACAAACATGATTCAATTATCCCTTCTCCTGTCATCATTACCTCTCCACCTGGATCTATCCCTATTACCAAAGAAAATCTAGAGGAAGTAGATTTAGCTTTTAAAGTTTTATCAGACATCATGAATGATGCCAAGAAGACCTCCATCGATCCCATCAAGTCTAGTGTTTCATGAGTCTTTTAGTAAATACTTTGGTTCGACGGGGATGTTGTAAATATCTCTAGAACAAGAAGTTAAGATATTGACGAATAATCTTCAGAACATTTCGCTGGATCGTGATAATCTTCGCAAGAAGAACGAAGAATTAAAAGGTATTACTTCTCCTCCCCCGTTCAATTTTTTTTTTTTTTTTGAAGACCTTGTTCGCCTTTCAAGCTTTAAACCAGAAGCGAAAAATGGAGATATATCAATTGGAATCTATCGTTGAAGAAACTCGAATAAATAGAGATGTTTGGATGGAACAGTATAACCAGTTAGATAATCTTCATACATACTCTGTTGATCAAATAGATAATCTTACTCAAGAGAATGTTCACTTAGTTCAGAAGCAAGACTCGTTGAATAATGAATTATCTCATCTCTCTTATTCTTTGAGTAAATCTAACTTAGAGTTGGAAACCTTATCAGATGAGAATGGAACTCTATCGCAAGAGAAGCGAGTTTTGTTTAACAAGGTGGCGATTACTTCGCAACAGCTTGATGTTTGTCAGAAAATATGTAATGAACAGGAACAATCTCTCTGTTCGATGAGAAGTAAACTCTAAGAAGTCACCGTTGAGAGGGATAAACTTATTCAGGGCAGAATAACTTTAAGTGTGAAAACCATCCAACTGAAAGACCAATATTCCAAGTTAAAATAATCCTACTCTTCCCTTGCTAAGGAAAATACCTTACTTATTTCTAATGAAAAGAGCTTGCACTCTCGATTAAAAGGTTTGGTTGGAGATAATTTTGATAATGCCATGGATCATTTGGAGAATAGTTGCTTGGCTTTGACCCAACATCTTATTTCGCAAAAGGAAGGTAGTCATAGAATTTGACTGCCTCATCTATTTTCTCTTTGTCAAATCTTCTTGTGATATTCTTTTTTACGAATCCTTTGTTTGTGCAGAATCTGAGAAAGATCTTCGCTCCTCCATCTCTTCTTTGGAGTCCAGCTGTAGTAGCAGGTTTTCCCACACTACACCCCTCACTATATTTTGGTTAATTAGTCCATTGAAAGTTGTATAATTGAGAATGTTTATTGATTAATTTCATGAGTTGTCTACACAGGAAAAGTAGGGTTACACTTAGCAAGTAAAACACTCTTAAACTTTCTCTCTCCTAATGACTTGCCCAACAATTCCCAAAAGATCTCCCCCTTTACAACAGACTCACTCGACCCTTTATATAGGGTAATACATAGTGGATAATGACTAAGTTATCCTTTATTTTCGGGAATGTCTCGCGAAGTGTCGCCGTGTACAACTATTCAATCTCGCGACACTTCTTAACCTCGCTTGAATCTCACATCTCCTTTATGTCTCGCCGATCGTTATTCTTTGCGTCGTTTACTTTAGCCCTCTGCGCGATCGCCTCGCGACATCGTTGTTTATTAACCCGCGAGTCCTGTACGTTGCGATATTATGGTCCTACATCTTGCCTCTTTTTCCTTGAATATTGCTTGAAGAGCGATTTTAAGGAAAAATCTGTTGTTGTAATAATCTTTGGTCTTCGCTGATGAAGGAACGAGCGAAAGAATACTTGGACTTGAAAAGTACGTACTTGCCTCTATTCTTTTGCGAAGTTCGAAGCTTTGCGTCTCTGTCTCTCCTCATACTCTTCTTGCGAAGGAAGAATATCATGAGAGCGATCCTTTTTGTTCATTGCGATTGCTTATCTTTAATTGTTTCGACTCCGTACGTTTTTAACCATTAAAGCCGTTTTTCGACACGTCTCTTCCAACCGTTTATTCTTGACCGTTCATGTCTCCTCTCGCATTAATTGACCTCGTTTTCTCGAGGATCCTTTTTTCCTATATATAGTTTTCTTTTCCCCTCCTTTTCATTCTTTAGTTTCTCTCTCGCAACTTCTTTGATTTTCTCCTTCCGCAATTTGCGCTCCTACTACTCCAAATCTTCTCCCCACTCAGTAAATCTTCTTTTCATCTTTCTCTAGCATCGATCTTTACCTTTAACCTCTCATCCATTCCCATGCGATAATGGCTGCCCTTAGTCGTGCATACAAAACTTCTTTTGATGAAGTTAATCAGAAATTGCTCGAGAAGGGCTTCACTCTTTCAACCATTCCTAATCAAGAACCCTCATCCATTCTCTCTGTAAATCTTTTCTCTGATCATCAATGTGATGATCAAAAGATTATAGTCTCGCTCGGTCAGATTCTCGCGGGACTTCCTATTCCCTTGTACAATCCTGAGTTGCCTTTATTTTATGAAATTTTGGCCCATGAAAAATTCAATCAGTACCGTTTATCAATTAAGTGGCGATTGTATTCGCTTTGATGCTTGAGTTCGCGAACCGCGGTGCAGGCAAAGGATCTTTATACCCTAATTCCGCCGGAAATCCCGAATTCGCAAATTTGGAAATAGGCTGTTGAGAAATACACTTTGTGGAAAACTTTTTGAAAATTACTCGGTGATAACTATGATGAATGCGAGATCTCATTTGGGGCGTTCAATCGAAGAAAATAGTAATGTCACGAAGATAAATTACTCATGCAAGATATTGATTGGCACCCGGTAATAATTCCTCTCCCGTCATTCCAAAGACGAGAAATGGTGGGTCGTACCCTTGATCTTAAATGGTCCTTACATCGCGGGCTCGCATATTCTTCCTGCGAATCTCGCAGGATATCATCCATGGGAATTCAAATGGCCTGAGAAGGAAAAAGAAGTATGTTTCTTACTCCAAATTTTTGCTTTCGCAATTTTCTTTTTACGATTGCTGAATTTGTGAAATCTTTCAGATAACCAGATTGAAAAGTAGCTACAAAAGGGATCCGTCGGAGGATACTCTGACATTGCTTCGATCGCTTATGAGTGAAGTAAGAAGCATTTCCCCTTCATTTTTTTTTTTTTTTTTTTTTTTTTTTTTTTTTTTTTTTTAAACTACTGCCTCTGTTTCTCAACTTTACACATTTGCGAAGGTGAAGTTGAAAAAGTTGTTCTTCTTGAAGACTAGAAGTAAGGGTAAGACGCGCTCGCAAGGGTAAATCCTCCGCCCCTTAACTAAGAAGCGAAAGGTCCAATCCTCTTTCGCCTTGGCTCAAACTCGAGTCTTCGATGAAGGTGACCATGATTCCAATCGCTCTCTCGCTACAAGGACCCAGTTAACCGGTTCTTCTATGAGTCAGTTGTCTAGTATCTTCTACGATTCTTTCCAAGGAATGGGAGATGCTCCCTAGCTTCTCTTTGCGGGACTCTCGCAAACGTGTGCAATGCCACTCTACTGGAGGGCAATGATTCTTTTAATGGAGTCTCTAGAACTATGTCTCCTGACTTCTTGAATGCGCTTGGATCCTTGGTATGTATACAATCATATCTCCCCATTGTCTTTATATTGTTGTATATGTATTAACAGCTTTTCTATCTTTTTTCATAGGTTGGAAGGTCTTCTTTTGTAGTTGCCTCGAATCTTGAGAGAAGACGTAGCAATCTTGAAAGGAAGAATTCTCGTTAAATAAGAGGATTCGAGAATTAGAAATTGTTCAACGTCATCTCGCGATAAAGATGAGAAAATTCAAAGTTAAATACGAACTTGATTCCCAAAAGGAGAGGGTATCCACCCTTCAAAACGCTAATCAACAACTTTATGGTATAACATTTTGCCTTCTTTTATTATTTTTATTTTATTGATCGCGTATTGCCACCTAACTTATTACTTTCGCAGACGTATATAATCTCTCCGATGAGGCTATTCTTCTCCATACATTTCCGAACCTATGGATAATAACCTTCTTCTCGCTCATCTCAACACTTCTTTAAGTAGTTCTTCGAACAAAATTAACTCTCTTTCATTAGATGAACTTCGGACAAATATCGCCTTTTAGAGATTGAACATAGATCCGGTTTAAGTGCAGCCAACCAATTTAAACAAATGTTTCTTGAGTCTCGTAAAAAGAAATCAAAATTTTGAGGAAGAAAATTAGTGATCACATAGATGACAAAGACCGCATTGCTAACAATGGTGCTCAAGCATTAGCAAAATTTCAAAAATCTCTTCTTGAGCTACAAATTGAGCGAGATGAATTGCTTCGCTGAATTCCTTACCGAGTGAGCGAGAAGATCGATTCGTTCGCTCCTTGTTATAAATAATGATGATGAATTCGCTGGTTTAAAGTTTTAGATAACGCCCGAAATAACCTAGGTGTTGATGTTAGTCTTCACGCCGAGCATACTTCCTTGGTTAGAGATATGATATCCGACGAGAGAAGGTTGCTTATTATACCTTCTTCGCTTCTTATTTCCGTAATATTACTTGTAAATTGTTAACTTGTTGTTTCTTATTTGCGAGAATCGAGAAGAGGCTTCGGGTTAGAATTAGAGAGCTTGAATCGAAAAAGAGCAACTCGCAAGGGAATTTTCCGGCGAGAATTGAAGAACTCAAACCGAAAAGAACATTTCGCAAAGAATCTCTTCCTTCGCGAGAATAGATATTCCAAGTTGAAGAAACAATTTCTAACGACAGTGGAGAACTTTAACAATGATGTTTCATTCGCTTTCGCAATAGAGGCATGGAGTATGTTTGTAAGGACCATAATATCCTCTCGCATTCATATCCCTGGCTCCTTGAAGAGGTTCCGAGAATCTACCTGTCTCGACACGTTTCGATAGCGAGGCCGGCGAAGAGGAAAATTCTCGCGACGAGAATAATCATATTGAAGAATCGAGATGAAGAAGAAGAATCGCCAAAGAAATAACTTTTTTCGTTTTCTTTCTCTACTTGTAGTATCGTACATTTCGTATCCTTATTATAGTATATTTCTTGGATTTTTCTCCCTCGAATTCAATCTTCAATCCCCTTTTTTGGTAGTTCTTCCTTGTAATATAATCGATTAACATTATTGATGTATAATTCTTTCATCGAGAAGATGAATAGCAATATTTCATCTTTTCCATTCCCATACTTGCCTCGGTATTCTTCTTCGAGATGGAAGATTTTAGTTGTCTTCTTGTATTTGATAATAATCTTATTGTTAATTGAAATGTATCATCGCGACGAGTCGCGGTATCTTCATGAACCGAGTATTCTATCTCTTTTTTGTGGCGACAAGGTCATGACCGCCTTTACATTTTCATGTGATGGCTCATTGACCTGCCTTATCATTTTTGTGTGGTCTTCCGAGTTAGACCTCCTAATTAGAGGTCCTCCCCCTGCCACCTTTTATGGCGACAAAATCATAGGACGTCTTTACACTTTGCGTGTAAAGACCCATTGATCTTGCCTTATCATTTTCCAAGTATTTTTGCCTCTGCAGGATGTTTTAGTTGCGACAATATGACAGGCCTAGATATCCTTGCGAACATAAAGCCCCATGACATTGCCGTCGTGCGCACGAAATCGCAGACGTCCGTACACTTTCGTGTAAAGACCCATTGATCTCGCCTTACCCTCGCGTTAGTATTATTGCCTCTGCAGGATCATTGCACAAATATGACAAGCCTAAGTCTCCTTGCGAAAACAAAGCCTCATGACATTTGCGTCTGTTTTGGCACTCCCCTAATGGAGAGCACCGCCCTTATCATCTCCCGGTTGCCCCTTCAAGGAGGCGAAACATCGGCCATACAAGACTAGCTCCTCCCATCCGGTCTTAACAACAACCAGTTGTTTTCGCAGATCTCTTATCCCTTATACCTATAGGGTTTATGGTTACGAGATCGCACCTAAGTGGAGTTTTCTTCGGGCGAGTGCAACGCATGCCAAGACTTGCCAAGAATGGCCAGGGTAGGTTCATCCATCCCGGGCACTCTGGCTCAACCGTGTACCTCGGCGCCTTGAACATGCACTGACTCCTTGGAAGAGACCCTCGGTCGCCCAACCAGGGTATAACCTACATATATAGTTGGGAATCCAAGGTACCTCTTAGGATAGGCTTTCATGGGCCCCAAATTTTCATGGTTCAGGTTCAGGAGCGGTGTAACCTTCCCCCTGAACCACGGCGAGAGATACCCCCTTATATGACGCACTTTAGGTCTTACATTTGCCTCTTACGAAATGTTATTCGCGAACTAGGGTGTACGCCATAAAGGTTCGTCCCATTCATTTGCGCATTTATATTTGTTAAATCATTCAATCATTCATGTTTCATTATTTGCTGATATTTGTTTGCGAAGTATTCGCATAGTTCTGTTTCACTTGTTGTATTTCACTTTTCTTTCGTAGTAGTATTCTCCTTTTACTCTTGGCTGCGAGATTCTCGCACATCATTACTTCAGTTGTTACTTTGCATCTTACTGTTATTGATTATTCACTTCTTATGCCTTTTGTTCCTCATATCTTTTGCTTCTTCATTGTTATAATATTGGTCTGTCTCTAAGCATTCACCTCGCGGGGGGTATGTTCAGCCCTCACTTCTATAGCATCTACCATCAGTTTTTCCTTTCTCTGTTCATTTCTCGCATGTTGCTTCCAACCCTTTCTTTTGGCACTTCTTTCTGGGCAGTTTTCTATATCAACCTCATGGCACCATTGCGACTCCTTCCAATCTCCCTGTATGATGCCAATGCCGTTTGGATGTGGGAATTTAATACATTGATGATATGTTGACGCGACTCCTAAAATTTCATGAAGCCATGGTCTCCCAATCAGCGCATTGTATGGAGATTCCACATCAACCACACGAGAATAAAATATCGTGGATAATCCTTGTAGAGGTATTCTCATGTGAACCTCTCCTTTTGGTTTGTTTGCAAGTCTTAGTTGAAGCCATATATCTTGTATGTCGAGGGAATTAAATCCTCATCTTTTCCGCCCATCGTCTTGTAAGTATGGTAGAAGAGAATATTCACCGAACTTAGGTGTCGATTAGAATTCCGGTTGATCGCCCAAACAAGCTTCGCCTTATCATCTTCTCCATCGATCGGTTTCGGGTTAATCTCTAGTTTCACAACCAACGGGCTATCATGTGCTTCTCTTCCTTTTGGTACTTCATCTGCAGAGAAAGAAATAGTCTTCAATTGCCACTTTTCTAATCAAGCGTCTGTTCTCGCCAGGCTCATTATTTCCTTATCATTAGCATCTCTCGCGAAGACTCTACTAAGCACGTTGTCGTGAAAATCCTCGATGATGCGATAGGAATGGACGATAGAGTTGCAGTTCAAATTCTTAGCCTTTGTTCCTACTTCTATCACAAATGTTTCCTTTCCCTTCGCTGACACTGTTCTGTGCATCTCTGGTGGTGGTGGTAATGTCTGATTTGTTTCTTCTCCCTTTAGAAAGTGGTTCACTTTCCCCGATCAATCATCCCGAGAATAATTCTCTTTATGTTTCTACAATCATTTGTTTGATGCCCATGGAAGCGATGGTAAGAACAAAACTCATGACTTCTATCGCTTTGGCGGCGGTTCCATTCCAACATTCCAAGGTCTTGGTACATTTTCCATCACAAGTATAGCTTCCCAAATCTTTTCAACGCTAGCATTCAATGGAGGCATCTTAACTGTTCCCATACATCGTTTATGACTTCTCTTCGCCCTCCACGGTAATTTTGCCTTCGTCCACCATAAGTTTTTGCATATGATCTAGCCTCTGAATCTTATTATTGTCGTTACGGTTATAGTAGTTCCTTTCTCGCTCAAACTCTTCTTGATCATGGCTTCCCATGGCTACTATCTTCTCGCTGTCCTCATCGCCTCTCCTTTCTTGTCCTTGCGAAGTGCTCGCCACCGTCTTGATGAATTGAGGTAACAAGCTTGCGTTCGCGGCATTCGAGTTTGTGTTCGCAATTGGATAAGAATTCATTTCATTGTCTTTCTTCTAAGGCTATATATTCTTCCTGTAATTCTCGCAGATTCGCCATCGTGATTGTATTTTTGACTCTAAAAATTTGAATGTATAACAAGTTAGTCGCAAAGAGAGCATTCACAAATGAGAGGATGAGATATCTCTCCTCAACCCGTCCCGCCATTTCGCTACACATGGTTCTCCATCTTATTGTCAATGTCTTAAGCTCTCGCCAATCCTTTGTTTCAACCCGAATACATCTTCAATACTCGGGTCGCTAAGAGTTGTTACTTATGTATGCTCCCAGGAATGTGGCTTGCAAATGATTGAATGATGTGATTGTGTTCCTTGGCAGACCTTCAAACCATTTTAGTGCTTCTCCTATTAAGCTTGACGCGAAATATTTGCATAATATGGCATCATGATTCTCCCATTGTAACATACATCTCATGTAAGCTTTAATATGTTGTATCGCACTGAGTTGTCCCATCAAAGATGTTGGTTAATGCGGGTAGATTGCACTTAGGAGGTATTCCTCCCATCTCGCATTTCTAGCGTGAAGGGGTTCTTCGCGGCTTCTGCGATGGCTTCGTCCAGTTGTCTTCTTCCTCCTTCCCATACGTTATTCAAGAATCCTCTCATTTCAGCTAGTTCTCTTAAGATTTGTTCATTTGCCTCAGAATTTGTTTCTCCGGTCTTTTAGCTCGCTTCTCTCCTTCTTCGCTCGTGCCTATCTTGACCTTCCCGCTCATTATTTTCTCCTCTTCTTTCCTCGCGACGCTCTTCTTCGTTTCTTTCGCCAATTCGCACGCCATTATATCGATTGTTCTCTCTTCTTGGTTGCCTCTCAGCTCTCATCATCTGCACCCTCTCATACTCTTCGTTAATATTTCTATTGGTACGGTTTTGTTCCCTCCTTCTCTCGCGGTTGTCATGGTTATTCTCACGGATTGCTTCTTCCATCTCTTGATTTTCCATTTCTGCTCTTATTCTTTCTCTTTCGCGAGCTAGTCGCGCTTTTGTTCAATGTAGTGTCTCTCAATGTCATCCTCGATCTCTCGGTTTCTTTCAATTCTTCTCTCCCGTGCAGGATTATTCTTCCTTCGGTAATTTGGTCATTCGGCCCTTTGAGTTGCATGTTTTCTTGATTTTCCCTATTTCGCTCATTTTGAAGATTTTCTGGGCCGAGGAATATAACGATCTTCCATTTCCCTCTTCTCTCGCCATGCTCTGCGTTTGGATCTTGTGTTTCTTCCTCGGTATTTTTCGTTGGTAAAACTCTCCTTCTTTCTTCCCCTCGTGTTCGATCTAGAACTTGATCTCACGTTTACTTCTAGATCTCTTACTTTGCAATCTCATATTTTCCATCCTCAATTCATGATTTTGTCTTGTCAAGTTTGCTCGCTCCTCAGCTTCTAATCGTCTCTCTTCATGCATTGTTTGTCTCAATCTTTCTAACGTGCCATTTCTTCGTTTCCTGGATTCATTTCTCCATTCACCCCTTGCTCTCCTTGTTCATTGTTCACCAACTGCTGCTCCCCTTCTCTCTCGTCTTCAGAATCAGATCTCCAAGTATGTACACTTACTCTATCATAATCCACACGCGTTTGCTCCGGGGAGATCGGTGGTTGATTTTGATCTTCTCTGTCATTTCTCATATTCATCCTTGACGATTCTCTGTTTCATTCCTCCTTTCTCCAAGCAAGTCTCCCACTTCTTCTTACAATCGTTGGTTGCTCTTGTACATTTCTTCTTCTAGCCATCTTTCTTTTCAATGAATTCTTGAGTATCTTTTCCAAATCTCTTCTCGTTAACCCAAATTCTTTCCAATTTCTTCGTCAATCTTTGCTCGTCCCTCTGTTTCTAGCGCATATGTAGTAGCAGGTTTTCCCACACTACACCCCTCACTATATTTTGGTTAATTAGTCCATTGAAAGTTGTATAATTGAGAATGTTTATTGATTAATTTCATGAGTTGTCTACACGGGAAAAGTAGGGTTACACTTAGCAAGTAAAACACTCTTAAACTTTCTCTCTCCTAATGACTTGCCCAACAATTCCCAAAAGATCTCCCCTTTACAACGAGACTCACTCGACCCTTTATATAGGGTAATACATAGTGGATGACAGCTAAGTTATCCTTTATTTTCTGGGAATGTCTCATGAAGTGTCGCCAGTGTACAACTATTCAATCTCGCGACACTTCTTAACCCTCGCCAGATCTCACATCTCCTTTATGTCTCGCCAGTCGTTATTCTTTGCGTCGTTTACTTTAGCCCTCTGCGACTGCCTCGCGACATCGTTGTTTATTAACCCGCGAGTCCTCATGACGTTGCGATATTATGGTCCTACACCAGCTATGCCAAGATTCGCAAAGAAAATGCATTGCTCGCCGCTACTCTTGCCCATTCTCGCGATCGGGCCGAAAGAAGACTTGATTATCTTACTCACTCCAAAGACATCCAGAGTAGGAATCATCAGAGGGCACTTCTTCGTCAGTTTCATCTCAAAGCTGAAGTTATTGTGAATGACATCTTATTGTCCAAATCTCTTGACCCTGTATCTATCGAACCTCTGGAAGTAGAGGATAATGAAATCCCTAATTCTCCTAATAGCGATTTCGAATACGAAAGCGACGAGGATGTCGCAAATGAAAAGGTGGTCTTATCTAACAATGAGGCTGTTAATGATAATCCAGGTGAAGGGGTTTCTGGCGAGAATGTGACAATTGGCAAAAGTGCGGAGGTTGTTAAAGCTGACAAAATTGTTGAAGAACGTTTAATATCTCCTTCTGGCGAAGATGACGTTGAGAGTTGAACTACTTTTGTAATTTTAATTCTTCTAGCCTCTTTATCTACATAACTTCTTGCATGAGATACTTTTCAATTTCTCTTGAGTTGCACTTTTGTTTTGTAAGAAATATTAAGTCTTCTGTTGGTCAATTCTCATATTACCACTTACTATCTTACGAATAACTTGTATAAATAGTAATTTCTTTTTATAAACCCTTTGTCATGCGAAAATATTAATTCATTCTTGATGAGAATTCTTGTCGCTTATTAGTGAATGCTCTTTGCCGAGAAGGTAAAGGACATAAAATATTCTCTTGGTACTCACACTCTGAGAAATTCTAACTCATTTTGCGAGATTATGAATAACACTCCTGAGAGATTCTGAATAATATTACTGCGAGATTCTGAATTACACTCCTGAGAGATTCTGAATAATACTGCTGAAAGATTCTAAACAACACTCCTGAGAGATTCTGAATAATACTTCTTTTTTATTTTCGCTGTCTCAGACTTATTTCCATGTATATATTCGCAAACTTATTTGTTTGCATATAATCATTTTCACAAGATTATTTGCTTACTCATTTTCTTGTGTGGTCTTATTTTTCCTTCCTAGTTAAAGGTCTTATTACGCCACCCCTCATCATTGCGACAAAATCGCAGGACGTCTTTACATTTTCATGTAATGACCCATTGATCTTGCCTTATCATTTCTTTAGTATTGTTGCCTCTGTTGGATGATTTTATTGCGATAATATGATAGGCCTAAACTTTCTTGCGAAAATAAAGCCCCATGACATTGTCGTCTTGCGACGAAATCGCAGGACGTCCTTACACTTTCATGTACTGACCCATTGATCTCGTCTTATCCTCGCATTTCGTATTATTGCCTCTTCAGGATCATCACACAAATATGACAAGCCTAAATTTTCTTGCGAAAATAGAGCCTCATGACATTTGCGTCTTTAGACACTTATCAGCTCCCTAATGGAGGGTGCCGCCCTTATCTTCTCCCTGGTTGCCCCTTCAAGGAGGCGTACATCAGCCATACAAGACTAGCTCCTCCCATCCGGTCTTAACAACAACTAGTTGTTTTCATGACCTCTTATCCCTTATACCTATAGGGCTTATGGTTACGAGACTGCACCCTAAGTGGGGTTTTCTTCCGGCCGAGTGCAGCGTGTGCCAAGACTTGCCAAGAATGGCCGAGACACTTCAAATGCCCCAGGCACTCTTGGCTCAACCGTGTACCTCGGCGCCTTGGTCATACGCTGACTCCTTAGAAGAGACCCTCGGGCGTTCAACCAGGGTATAACCTTATATATATATAGTTGGAAATCCAAGGTATCTCTCCTGGATGGGCTTTATTGACCCCAAATCTCCATGACTCAGGTTCCAGGGGTGGTGTAACCTTTTCCCCGAGCCATGTTAACAGATACCCCCTTTTATGACGTACTTTAGGTCTTACATTTGCTTCTTACGAAATTTTGATTCGCGAACTAGGGTGTACGCCATAGCAGGTTCGTCCCATTCTGATATGTCGTTGATTTTTGATTATCTCTTGTTATTTTATTTGCGAGATCATCACATGTTCTTTCTTTATTTTGTTCAATTTCGTAATGATTCTTTCTTTATTTTGTGCAATTTCGCAATGATTCTTTACTTCGTTTCAATCATTCATTACTTCGCAGTTCATCTTTTCTCACAATCTTCTTCTATGGGTAATATCTCTTCAAGTATAATCTATTCCACGGTCTATCCAGCCTGTGGCCCACATCTTTGCCCTCAGGATCCATCAATCTATATGCCCCTGTTCCGACTATCTCCTTAATGATATAAGGTCCATCCCATTTTCTCGCCGGTTTGCCTCCACTTATATGCTGGTGTTTCTCTCAATACCAAATCGTCTGGTTGAAATTCTCGTGTCTTAACATGCTTGTTATACTCTTTGGCTAACCTTCGCTGGTAATTCTCCATATGTTGTAATGCTCTTTCCCTTTTTTCTTTTAATTCATCTAACTTGATTAAAATATTACCTGCACTAAGATTTTTCTCCCAAGCTTCTTTTCTTGTTGTTGGAATCATAACTTCTGTTGGAAGTACAACTTCAACTCCATATGTTAAACAAAAAGGTGACATTCATGTAGCTTCTCGCCTGGTTGTATTGTAAGCCCATACTGCATTATGCACTAGTTCACACAATGCTCTATTATGTCCTTCTAACTTGTTCTTCAATATATCTGCGATTGTTTTGTTTGTTGCTTCTGCCTGTCCATTGGCCTGCGGGTATAAAGGAGTTGATTTCCCACATTTTATCTGAAATGCATTAAGCAACAGTTCTATATTTTGTCCCTCAAACTGTTTCCCATTGTAGGATACCAACTGTGCGGGGATACCAAATCTGCATATAATGTTCTCGAATATGAAGGTAAATATATCTTTATCGCGAATATGTTGTACTTGCTTTTATACTCGCCCATTTTGTGAAATAGTCTGTAGCGATAATTAGATATTTTCTATGCCCTGTTCCTGGTAAAAATGGTCCCACGATGTCTAAGCCCGACTTTCCAAAATGCCATACACTTGTTGAAGAATTTAATGGTGCTCCTGGTGCATGTATTTTCTTTCCGTGCCTTTGACAATCTTCGCAACGCCTTGATATTTGTTTCGCATCCTCATGCATGTATGGCCAATAATAGGCTTGCATTTTTGCCTTATGTGCTAAAGATCTTCCACCACTGTGATTGCCAGCATCCCCACTATGCAACATCTTTAACACTGTTTCTCCTTCCCTTCGTGTTAAACATCTTAGTGAGGGTCCATTAAAGGATCTTCGGTACAGTACCCTATCTCTTTGTTCATAATTTGTCGCACGGATTTTTAATTTGTGTGCCTCTAATCTGTTTCTTGGTGTTTCCCCTTTCATCAGATATGCATGAAGTTCTGCTCTCCAATCTTCATCGCAGAGCATTTGTGTTCCATCTTCTACTAGCATCACATCTGCCTCCTGCTCTTCCTCTTTATTGATTGATGGTGATAGAAGTGTCTGTATTTTTATGCATCTCGCAACTGGATCTGTCATCATACTTGATATAAAGGCAAAAGCATCTGCGAGTCTATTATCTCTCCTTGATATATGTCTCCATTTTATTTTTGGTATCTTCATCGACAATTCTTCAACAAGTTTCTTGTACTTTTTCAAAGATTGTTCATTTGTAGTATATTCTTCTTTTATTTGGCGAATTGCTAGTTGTGAATCACTGGTGATTCTCACATTTTCCAACTTCATTTCTATTGCGAACCGTAGAGCATGTATTATAGCTTCATATTCTGTTTCATTGTTAGTAGATGCAAACTCCAATCTGAAAGAAAAATCTATTTTATTGCCTTCTGGTGAGATCAAAATGATTCCAACTCCGTTGCCTTCCCCATTTGACGATCCATCAACCAATATTTCCCACCTATTTGGCTCAGTTAATAAATCCTTTGGATCTCCGTGTTCTTCTTCTATATCCATCATTTCTTCCACTGCTTCATCCTCTTCCAAAGGAAACTCTGCTAAAAAGTCTGCGACAGCTTGTGATTTTGGTGAAGATAGTATTTCATATTTGATTTTGCAATGACTTACTTGAGCATTCCATCTCTCAACCCTACCTGACCTATTTGAATTTTTCATTACCGACTCAATTGGTATTCTTGTCATTACCTTAATTGTATGTGCCTGAAAGTATATGCGAAACTTGAATGTTGCATAGACTAATGCCAAAATTAGTTTTTCAATTTTCGAATAATTCTTCTCTGCGGCATTGAAGGTTTTGCTGATGTAATAGATTGGTTTTTCTACTCCTACGTCTATTTGCAATAATACTGCACTTAATGCGTGCGAGGTTGTCACAAAGGTAGATTAATAATTCCTCCCCTGGTTCTGCTTTTTGTAAAATTGATATATCCATTAGATGTTCTGTTATTCCTTGTAAAGCTTTTTCACATTCCTCGGTCCATCTAAATTTCGCTCCCTTCTTGAGTATGTTGAAAAAATGTTTACATTTGTCGGATGACCGCGAGATGAATCTTCCTAGTGAATCTAATAATCCATTTAACTTCTGCACATCTTTTACCGTCGTTGGTGTTGGCATATCGCGAATTGCTTGTACTTTCTCTGGATCAACTTGTATTCCTTCTTTTGATACAATGTAACCTAAAAAATTTCCCGATGCAACTCCAAAGGTACATTTTTCTGGATTTACTTTGATGTTGACGTGCCTCATTTGTTCAAAATTTCCCTCAAATCCTGTACATGGTCTTTTGCTTCTTTAATTTTTATTAGCATATCATCCACATATACCTCTAGCGTTTTGTGTATCCATTTCGCGAACACCTTTTCTACCATCCTTTGGTATGTTGCTCCAGCATTTCGCAGACCAAATTTGGCATTTTTGTATAACAGTATAATCCTCTTGGAGCGAATAAAGCAGTATGCTCTTGGTCTTCTTCATCGAGCGGAATTTGATTGTAGCCTTTGTATACATCCAAAGATGATATCCTTTCATTTCCCGCCGCTGATTCAACCATTTGCGGAATATCTGGCAAAGGAAAGCTATCTTTTGGACAAGCTTTATTTAGATCAAGTAAAATCTATGCAAATCCTTATTACTTTTTTCTTCTTTGGGACTATGACCATATTCGCTATCCATTCGGGATATTTTGCTTGTCTAATGATTCCTGCATCCAGAATCTTCTGCAATTCTTCTTCTATTTGTGGGTGATATGCGGTTGCGATTTTTATAATTCTTTGTTTGAATGGTTTTACATTTCTGTCAATCTCCAGTTTATGGCACGCTACAGATGGATCTATTCCGGGCATCTCTTCCATATCCCATGCGAAAATATCTTTGTAATCTCGCAATAAATCAACAGTTCGTCTTTCCTCATCTGCCTCCATCTTAGTCCGAATTTTTAACATCTTGGGTTCTTCTTCAGTTCCAATGTTTACTTCCTTTGTCGGCTCTGCTGCGGTATAGCTGGCCTTCGGTTCTCCCATAGGCGTTGGTCCTTTCACTTCCTTCGCATGCTCATTCTCTTCTTCCGAGATTTCGCTAGATATTCCTTTTCCTTCTTCTGCTCTTATCATATAAGTTCTTAATTCTTCTCTTTTTTTTCACTGCTTTTGCCATTTTTCTGCGGTCCTTTCGCTTCTTCCCCTGTTCTTCATAATATTTTACCTCAATTTGATAATATATCCTTCCCTTATCAGTATTGTAGTTGCAGGAAATCCCACAATACACCCCTCACTATATTTTGTTTAACTAATCCATTCAAAAGATAATAGATGAACAATTATGAATGTTTATTAATAACTTTGTTGAAATCTTTACACAGGAAAATGGAATTACACTTTTGAACTTACAAGCATTCTCTCTGTTTCTCTCTCCTAATGACTTACCCTCCAATCCAAAAAAGACCTCTCTACAACAAACTTATCCAATCCTTTATATAGGGTATTACATAGTGTATGACAGCTAAGCTGTCCTTTATTTTCGGAAGTGTCTCGCGAATGCTCGCGAATATGTAACTGCTTGCCTTCGCGACACTCCTAAATCTCGCCAAGTCTTCACACTTTCCTCATGTTCTGACTGTCGTCATCTATTATGTCATTTATTTATCTCCACGCGACTCCTTCGCGATGCAGTTGTTTATTAATCTCGCTAAATATTAGTGTTGCGATATTCTGGTCCTACATCTTGCCTCTTCTCATGTCTTCTCTGCGAAGAAGAGAACGTCATGAGAACCAATATTTTGATATCATAATTGCTTATCTTTACCTTGCGATTGTTCATTTTCATTCGTTTTGTTTATATACGGAATTTATTACAGGTGTTTCTTCTTCCACTCTTTTCTTGACACGTCTCCTCCAACCGATTATTCTTAATCATTCACGTCTCTTCTCACATTAAATGCATTTGTTTTCTCGAGGATCTTCTTCTCTATATATAGTTTTCTCTTCTTTTTCTTCTTTTTCTTCTTTTCTTTTTACTTTCCCTCTGCAACTTTTCTTCACTTTTCTCCTTCCGTAATTTGCGCTTCTGCTACAGTTTCCTTTTTAATTCTTCACTTCTCCCTTCATTCCTTCATTCTGATAATGGCTTCACTTGGTCGTACATATGCTCCTCATTTTACTAATATTCAAAAGAAATTACAAGAACAGGGTTTCACTTTATCTACCATTCAACATCAAGAATCCTCATCTATTCTTTCTGCAAAACTATTTACTGATCATCAATGTGATGATCAAAAAATTATAGTCTCGCTAGGTCAACTCCTCGCAGGGCTTCCCATTCCTTTATATAATCCCGAAATGCCATTATTTTATGAGATTCTTGCTCACAAGAAGTTCTCGCGGGCTATTTATCAATTGAACGGCGATTGTATTCGCCTAATGCTCGAATTCGCTTCTCGTGGTGCTGGTAAAGGATCTTTATATCCTGACAATGTTAGAGATCCTCAATTTGCGCATTTACCAATAGTCGTAGAAGTATCTTGTGGATAATTTCTTTGAAAATTATTCAGTCATAACTATGAGAAATGATAAATCTCATTTGGGGTGTTCGATTGAAGAAGAATGATAATGTTGATCTTGACAATTTGCTCATGCGAGGATATTGACTGGCATTCGGGTAAAAATAATATCCTCGCTATTCCAAAGATGAAAAGTGGTGGGTTGTACCTTTTTTCCTGAGTGGACCTTACATCGCAGGCTCACATGCACTCCCAGCCAATCTCGCGAATTATCATCCTTGGGAGTTTAAATGGCCTGAGAAGAAAAAAGAGGTACATATACATCATTCATTTTAGATTTGCCTTGCTATACCTTCCCTTTCTTTCATTCATTAACTCTTGGAAAATTTTTAGATCACCAGAATGAGAAATAAATACAAAGAGAACCCACATCCAAATATCCTGGCGATACTTCGATCACTCACGGATGAAGTAAGAAACATTTTTTTTTGTTGTTTTAAACAATATTGTTGCCTCTGTTTCTTATCTTTATTCGTGTGTGAAGATTGGTGTTGAAGAAGTTGAAACTGCAAGGATTAATGATGGAGAAACTGAAGCTGCGGGAGCTAAAGGCAAGAATAAAGCTGTTTCTCGCAAGGACAAGTCTTTTGGTCCGTCATCTAAAAGACAAAAAATTCAATCTCCTTCACATTCTAACTCTCAATCCGCCGAGCATTCGGGAGATGAAAATGAGATTGGCATTTCTTCTGCTAAGGAAAGTCATTCGGATACTTACGCTATGGCGCTTTTATCTAATGTCTTTACCGATTCTATGCAAGGTTTCGGCGACAATAACTTGTCTCTTTACTTTGCGAAACTATCGCTAAGATCTGTGATGCCCCATTGTTGGAAGATACCGAGTCTTTTCGCGGAGTTTCCCGAACAATAACACCCAGCCTTTTAAATGCTCTCAATGCTTTGGTATGTTCACACCTCTCTTCCTTTTTATGACTCCGCTCTTATCTTTAATTATTTTCTCTATTTTCTTTTGCAGTCTGGGAGAGCTGCTTTTGTTGCTGCCTCAGATCTTGAGAGAAGACGCAACAATGTTGAAAGGAAAAATTTGCAATTGAACAAGAGAATTCGAGAACTAGAAGTTGAGGCTGCGTCGTCTCGCGATAAGGATGAACAAATTAAACAATTGGAAGCTGAGCTTACTTCTCAGCAGAATAGAGTGTCTACTCTTGAAAGCGCAAATCAACAGCTTTATGGTATAGCAATCTTTATTTCTCAAATCCCTTTTATTTTACCCTTTACTTTTCTTTACCTAACTTACTATTTTCGCAGACATATATAATCTCTCTGAAGAGTCCATTCTTCTCCATTCATTTCCCGAGCCCATGGATGATGATGTCCTCCTTGATCGCCTCAATGAATCTCTAAGTAGTTCTCCAAATGATGCTAACCTTCTTTCATTAAAGGATCTTCAATCCAAACATCATCTCTTAAAAATCGAGCATATATCTAGTTTAAGTTTGGCTAATCTTTTTAAACGAAAGTACATTGACTCGAGAAGAAAACCAAAACTTTAAGGAAGAAAATTAGTGATCTCATAGATGAGAAAGATCGCATTACTAACGAGAGGTGCACGAGGCATTAGCAAAATTTCAAAATCTCTCCTTGATGTGCAAGTTGAGCGAGATGAACTCCTTCATCAGAATACCGTGCTTAGCGAGCGAGAAAATCAAATTCGTTCACTTCTTATTATAAATAATGATGATGAGTTCGCTTGGGCTGCGAAAGTCTTAGATAATGCCAGGAATAACTTAGGTGTTGATGTTAGTCTTCATACCGAGCATACTTCCTTGGTTAAAGATATAATATCTGACAGAGAAGGTTATTTATTATACCTTACTGTTTCTTACCTCTGTAGTATTGCTGTTGAGTTGTTAACTTATCGTTGTTTACTTGCAGAGTCCGAAAAAAGATTTCAAGCAAGGATTGGAGAACTTGAATCTGAGAAAGCACGGCTCGCAAAGAATCTCACCCTTTTGAGAATAGATATTCCAAGTTGAAGAAACAATTTCAAACTACGGTGGCGAATTTTAATAATGATGCCGTTCGTTTTGCAATGAAGCAATGGAGTACGTTTGTAATGATCATAAAATCCCTCTTTGTTCATATCCTTGGCTTTCCGAAGAAGTTCCCGAGAATTTTTGTCTCGGACGTTTAGATAGTGAGGCCGGCGAAGAAGAAAATTAAGCGGCGAGAATAATAGAATTGAAGGATCGGATAAAGGAGAAGAATCGCCAAAGAGATAATTCTTTTTGTTTCTTTCGCCGCTTCGTAATATCTGTACATTTCTGTATCTCTTTTTTGTAAACTTCTTGGATTTATTGCCCATAAATTCAATCTTCATTCCCCTTTCTTGGCAGTTTTTTCCTTGTAATATAATTGGCTAGCATTATTAATGTATAACTCTTTCATTGGAAGATGGATAACAATATTTCGTCTTTTCCATTCCCGTATTTGCCTCTGTTATGCATCTTCATATGAAAGAATGAAATTTCTGTAATTCTCACTTTCTTCTTCTGACCAGGAATGATGTTTTAAATTTATAATGGTGACGAGGTCGCAAGAGATTTTCATAAATGAAAAAGTCTATTGATCTCGCCTTATCATTTTTGGTGGTCTTCTAAGCTTGACCTTCCTAATTAAAGGTCTTACTCTGCCACCCCTTATTGCGACAAGGTCGCAGGACGTCTTTACACTTGCATGCAAAAACCCATTGACCTTGCCTTATCATTTTTCAAGTATTTTTGCCTCTGCAGGATATTTTGCTTGCGACAATATGACATCCCTAAATTTTCTTGCGAAAATAAAGCCTCAGTGACATTGTTAAAACTGCGACGAAATCGCGCAGGACGATCTTTACACTTGCATGTAAGGACCCATTGATCTCGTCTTACCCTCGCGTTAGTATTATTGCCTCTGCAGGATCATTGCACAAATATGACAAGCCTAAGTTTCCTTGCGAAACAAAGCCTCGTGACATTTGCGTCTTTGGCACTTATCAGCTCCCTAATGGAGGGTGCCGCCCTTATCATCTCCCCGATTGCCCCTTCAAGGAGGCGTACATCGGCCATACAAGGCTAGCTCCTCCCATCCGGTATTAACAACTGGTTGTTGTTTTGCAGCCTCTTATCCCTTATACCTATAGGGTTTATGGTTACAAGGCTGCACCCTAAGTGGAGTTTTCTTCGGGCCGAGAAAAGATGCGCCAAGACTTGTCAAGAGTGGTAAGGAAGTTCCATGCTCCCCGCACTCTTGACTCAACCGTGTACCTCGGCGCCTTGATCATACGCCGACTCCTTGAAAGAGACCTCGGTCGCCCAACCAGGGTATAACCTACATATATAGTTGGGAATCCAAGGTACCTCCTCAGGATAGGCTTTCATGGGCCCCAAATCTGCATGACCTGGTTCCGGGCGGTGTAACCTTTTCCTGAGCCATGTTAAGAGATACCCCCTTATATGACGCACTTTAGGTCTTACATTTGCCTCTTTACGAAATGTAATTCACGAACTAGGGTGTACGCCATAAAGGTTCGTCCCATTCATTTACTCATTCATTGTTGTTAAATCATTCAATCATTCATATTTAATTGCTGTGTGATATTTAATTTGCGAAGACATAGCGCAATTCTGTTTGATTCATTCTTCTCTCGGATTCTTGTACATTCTTACTATCGAAATTCTCGCATATCATTTCTTCTTTGTCTTGCATTTGATATATCTTTGTCGATTATTTACTTCTTATGCCTTTTGTTCATTGCATTCTTTGCCTCATCGTTATCCCAATCCTTAAAGGACTCCTTTCCATCGTAACGTTCACCAGTTTCCATGCATTCATTTGCGGCACTTCGCGATGTTTCTACGTCACTTCGCGATGAACTACAACCGATTATTTTTGCAGATCGTAACATTCGCCTAATTTTGCGGCACTTCGCGATGCTTCTTCATTTCTTATCTCTATAGTATCCACCATCACTTCTCTTTTCTGTTTCATCTTTGATATTCTGTTTCCAACCTTTCCTTTTAGCATTTCTCTCTTCGCAGACTCTCTACATCAACCTCATAACATTTCTGCCCCTCCTTCCAATCTCCCTTTATAATTCCAATACCATTTGGATGGGGAAATTTTATACATTGATGGTATGTTGATGCTACTCCCAAGATTTCGTGCAGCCATGGTCGCCCAATTAATGCGTTATAAGGAGATTCCACGTCAACCACGCGAATAAAATATCGGTGATAATCCTTGTAAAGGTATCCTCATGTGAACCTCTCCTTTATGTTTGTTCGCTGTGCCGTTAAAACCGTAGATTTTGTATGTTGAAGGAATCAAATTTTCATCCTCTCCACCCATAGTCTTATAAGTATGGTAAAACAGAATATTCACCGAACTTCCAGTATCGATTAGGATTCTATTGATTGCCCAACAATTTTCTGCTTCGTCATCTTCTCCATCAGCCATGGTCTTGGATTAATGTCCAGTCGCACCACCAGCAGGCTATCATGTGCTTCTCTTCCTTTGGGTACTTCGTCTGCAGAGAAAGAAATAATTTTTAGCTGCCACTCTTTCAATTGCGACTTTCTCGCTTGAGTTCATCACTTCTTTGTTATGAAAGTCTCTTGCATATACTCTACTAAGCACGTTATCGTGAAAATCTTCAATTGTACGATATGAATGAACGATAGAATTGCAAAATAGATTTTTGGCCTTTGTTCCCACTTCTATTACGAATGCTTCTTTTCCCTTCTTTGAAAGCTGTTCTTTGCACTTGATGGTGATGTTGTTAGTACTTGCTTCCTTTCTCTTCATCTTTTAGAAAATGAGTCAACTTCCCTCGATCAATCATTCTGAGAATGATTCTTTTATGTTTCTCAGTCATTTGTTAGATGTCCATGAAAGCGATGGTAAGAACAATATTCATGACTTCATCACTTGGTGGTGGTTCACTTCCCGCATTCCATGGTGGCGATCGTCCTCCATTACAAGTATAGCTTCCCAAATTTTTTCCACACTAGCATTTAGTGGTGGCATTCTAATCTCTTCCCATACCACTCTGCGATTTCTTGGCCCTCCATAATTATTCTGCCTTCGTCCTCCATAAGTTTCTTGCATATGATCCAATCTCTGAATTTTATTATTATTGCCGCGGTTGTAATAGTTCCTTTCTCTATCAAACTCCTCCTGATCTAGGCTCCCCATAGCCACTATTTTCTCTTTGTCCATCATCAACTCGTTTTTAGGTTGTCCTTGCAAGTGGTGCCACTGAGTTTAAAAATTTTGGTAACAAACTTGCATTCGCAGCGTTCGAACTTGTATTCGCAATCGGGTACGATTCCATTTCATTTTGTCTTTCTTCTAAAGCAATGTATTCTTCTTGGAGTTCTCATGACTCGGCCATCGTAATCGTATTTTTAATTCTAAATATTTGAATGTATAACAAACTTGTTTAAACAGAGCATTTACAAATGATAAAATGAGATATCTTTCTTCTACCCTTCCTAGGCCATTTCTTTTGCACATTGTTCTCCATCTCATTGTCGATGTCTTAAACTCGCCAACTCTTTGTTTCAATCCGAATACATCTTCAATTCCGGTCGCGTGGAGTTGTTACTTATATACGCTCCCAAGAAAATAACTTGTAAATGGTTGAATGATGAGATTGTGTTTAAGGTAATCCTTCAAACCATTTCGGTGCTTCTCAATTAAGCTTGATACAAAGTATTTGCACAATATGGCATCATGATTCTCCCATTGTAACATACATCTCATGTAAGCCTTGATGTGTTGTCTGCATGAGTTGTTCCATCGAAAATGTTGGTTAATGCGGGGATTGCATTTAGGTGGTATTCCTCCCATTTGCACTTCCGGTGTGAAAGGGTTCTTCGCAGCTTTCTGCGATGGCTTCATCCACTGTCTTCTTCCTCCTTCCTTCCTCTTGTTTAACAAGTTTCTCATTTACGCTAGTTCTTTCAAGATTTGCTCATTTGCCTCGGGATTTGATTCCTTTGGCCTTTTTAGCTCGCTTCTCGCCTCGCGTTCATGGTGTTTTTGACCTTCTTGTTCACTATTTTCTTCTCTCCTTTCTCTGCGACTTTGTCCTTCGTCTCTTTCATCAATTCGCACACCATTATATCTATCGTTCTCTCTTCTGGGTTCTCTATCAACTCTTCTATTGACACGATTTTGTGCTCGCCTCCTTTCTCGGTTGTCGTGATTATTTTGTCGGATTGCTTCTTCCAATTCTTGGTTTTCCACTTCTGCTCTTACTCTCTCTCTCTCGCGGCCTAAGCGTGCTTGTTCAGCATAATGTTTCTCAATGTCGTCCACGATCTCTTTTTGCCTTCTCAATGCTTCTCTTCCGTGCATTATTGCTCTTCCTTCAGCGACTGGATCATTTGGCCCCTGAAATCGCCTAGTTCCTTGATTTTCTTCATTCTGCTCATCTTGGAAATTCTCGGGCTGTGGAATATAACGATCTTCTGTGTCTTCTCTTCTTTCGTAATGTTCTGAGCTGAGATTTTGTGCTTCTCGTTGGTTTTCTACCTCTGTAATTTCTGTTGGTAAGGCTCTCCTTCTTTCTTCCCTAGTTGATCTTGAACTTGATCTCGCAGTACTTCTCGATCTTCTATTTTGCAATCTCATATTTTCCATCCTTAATTCATGATTCTGTCTTGTCAAATTTGCTCGTTCTTCTGCCTCTAGTCGCCGCTCTTCATGTATTGTTTGTCTCAATGTTTCCAATGCTGTGATTTCTTCATTTCCTTGATTCATTTCTTGGTCTCCTCCTCCTTGTCCGTTATTCATCAACTGCTGCTCTTCTTCCCTTTTATCCTCAGAATTCGACCTCCAAGTATGTACACTTACTCTATCATAATCCACAGTTTCATTTGTTATCGGGGGAATTGAACGTTGAACATGATTTTCTTCATCATTTCTCATATTCATTCTTGATGATTCTCCTTGTTCAGTATCTCCTTTCTCCGGCCAAGTCTTCCACTTCTTCTCACAGGTTGTTCAAGTACATTTCTTCTCCTAGCCATTTCTCTTTTAGTAAATCTTTTGAAAATTATCTCACTCAAATTCTTCCAAATCTCTATGCCATTCTTTTATCAGTCCCTGTTTCTAGCGCCAATATGTAGTTGCAGGAAATCCCACAATACACCCCTCACTATATTTTGTTTAACTAATCCATTCAAAAGATAATAGATGAACAATTATGAATGTTTATTAATAACTTTCTTGAAATCTTTACACGGAAAATGGAATTACACTTTTGAACTTACAAGCATTCTCTCTGTTTCTCTCTCCTAATGACTTACCCTCCAATCCAAAAAGACCTCTCTACAACAAACTTATCCAACCCTTTATATAGGGTATTACATAGTGTATGTGACTAAGCCGTGTCCTTTATTTTCGGAAGTGTCTCGCGAATGCTCGCGAATATGTAATCGCTTGCCTTCGCGACACTCCTAAATCTCGCCAAGTCTTCACACTTTCCTCATGTTCCGAGTGCCGTCATCTATTATGTCATTTATTTATCTCCACGCGACTCCTTCGCGATGCAGTTGTTTATTAATCTCGCTAAATATTAGTGTTGCGATATTCTGGTCCTACAAGTATCTCCTCTGATTTCGCCAATCCCATTTGGCATAGGAAATCTGATACATTGATGAAATGTCGAGGCCACAACTTTAATTGCATGTACCCATGGTCTCCCCAACAACATGTTGTATGGCGATTCCATATCCACTACACATAACGTCACATGTGTTTCAATTTCTCCCGACATAATTCGCATTTTTATCTCCGCTTTAGGTTTTGTTATAGATTTTCCAAAACCATGGATATGATATGCCGAGGAAGTCATTTCTTCAATTTTGTACCCCAATTTTTTATAAGCATGGTAAAATATTATATTCACTAAACTCCCTGTATCCACCAAAGTTCTATTTATTGCCCATTCTTCCACTGCATCTGTTGTTTCTCCTTCTTTCTTGCATGCGTTTATTGTAATCACTAGTGGAGATGTGTGATTCAAGCTTTCTCTTGATATCTCTGCTGCCGTGAATGTAATCTTCTGCTTTTCCCATTCTTTCAAAGGTGATACTTTCTCTGTTGTTACGATTTTCCTTCCTTCAAAATCTCGTTTGTGTATTCTCCCTCTGATATTTTCATGAAATTTATTAATCATCGTCTTTGTAATCATATTACACTCCAACTCTCCATTACCTTCTTTGATTCTAGCTTTCTCTATTTTAACCGATTTATCCATCATACTCCTAATTTGAATGATTTTAACGACAATCTTCAATCTCTAAACTCCAGTCCCTGTTTCTAGCGCCAATATGTAGTTGCAGGAAATCCTACACTACACCCCTTACAAGAATCTATATAATCAAACTATTTTAGGATGAACAATCTTAACTTTTATTGATTAAATCTTTGAATGTTTACAAAATGAAATAGAAATCGGGCTAAGGAAATACAATCACTCTAAACTTTCTCTCTCTCAATGACTTGCTCAATACTCGAAAAAAGATACCTCCTCAATAGGCCTACTTGGCTCCTTATATAGAGTATTACATGATGGATGACAGCTAAGCTGTCCTTTATTTTCGGGAATGACTTGTGAAATATCGCAAGTGTACAAATATGTAATATCGCAACACTCCTAAATCTCGCTAGATCTTCACATCTTTCTCGTGTTTTGGCTATCGTCATTCATTGCGTCATTTATATTACTCGCCTGCGACACCTTCGCAACACTGTCGTTTGTTAATTTCGCGATGTATCGATGTCGCGCTATTCTGATCCTACACTCGAATAGGGATAAGAGAATGTATCATTTTCCGATTTCGCCTATACCGAAGATGCGTACATAAACCATTTTTGTATCTTCTTCCTTTTCTTCTTTCTGGTCTTCTGAATCTTCAGAAACAATAACTTTAATTTATAACTCTGTTGATGGTGGATTTTCGTTTAAGGTTAAATTTGTAAAAAACCGGAAAAATTATGCGCTGACATATTGTAAAAGATAAATCCATTAATAAGTGTTGGATACTCCCTTACTTAATTCACCAAGAATGGATCATGTGGCAACAATCCCATTCAGTGAATACATGAAATTCCTCCGAGGTTGGAGCATGTGGCAACAATCCCATCCTGTGAATTTCATATCGCCTTTGTATTTCCATTACTCATTATCGCATGGCATGACGACGAGTGTTACTCTTACACAGTAACACGAACCTCCAAGCACTATAATGAAACCATATATGAAATACCCACATGTGCCGACTCTCGGTGTGTTATCTTAAACCGATTGAGCATCCTGTGGCCCAGTATTAGTCAGGATATGATCTGATTCGCAGATCATCCAACTCCATAAGCATGATTGGATGACCCGGATCAATTCTATCACCCCAAGCGTGTATGGAATACCCATTGCCGGACTGATCAGTATCACCGGATATGATCGCGATCATCCAACTCATAAGCATGATTGGATGACCCGAGGATCAATTCCATCACCCTGGCTGGTATGGAATACCTACCTGGCCCAGGCCCGCATGGTCGGTCATTGGCCTAGCTCAAGAAACCGTTCATACCAAGCATTATGGACGGAAAACCCTAAATTAGGGTTTTGCGGCATATTACATGTGTTGCAAAGCGGTCTCAACCATCCATCTTCGCAGGTATAGATGGAGGGTGTAGATGTAGATTCAAAGGGCCCGGAGAGCATGTCAACACGATCACCGTGGGCGCCTACATACTTGACCAATCGGTCAAAACCAAACCATGTTTGGTCGTGACAAAATTGTCGCCCAAACAAGAGATGACGATACGGTTTGAAACCCAAAATTAGGGTTTTGAGCATCACGGCGTCCATCTTCTCCAACACGAATGGAGGGTCCACGATTGGATTAAACAGTCCGGTCATACCCAGCATGACCACCGTGGGCCCATCTACCTCCTCACGTGATCGGCCAAGGCATATCATGCCTAGGTAATCCAAAACGCACGCCCAAGGCGGGCGTGGCCACACCTCCCAAACCACAACCGATCTCGATTGCTCAACTTCGCTAGGACGATTTGGATGGCTCGGATAAGGTTTTTATGGGATATTCGTGGTATAGGCGTGAACACCAGCCTACCACCTTCACACCAGGCCAATCGGCCAAGACCGACCAAGATTGGTCGTCTTGGGAATCGCTGAAGTGGGGTGACGAGCGGCCCCTTGCGGCATTGGTTTTCTATCGCAAATTGATCTCGACCACTCGATTTCATAGGATGAATTGAGTGAACCAGATCATACTTTCGTGGGGGAATGGAATACGGCGCCTACACCATCATGTCGTCTACACGCATGTATGGTCGGCTTACTGGCCAAAATTGTATCCCATGCTTGGTTTCGACCAAGTCAAGAGTGATGCCGCACTCTTCAAAACCCTAATTTCATCAATCTGGCCGCAAATGAGTGTCTCAAAGATCATCTCATCCGTCCAACCTCACCGACTTGGTTATACAACCTGAGTCGGGGAGTTAATTGGTCGGTGAGGCGTCACTACCCATCACTTTACCACACCATGATGCACTGCATAAAACACACACGATACTTCACAAGTATCGACTTCAATAACACGGTTATTCAATTCAGCATTACATGCTATCTTTCGTGGATCCACGATCCACACATTCGTATATCAATCATGTCACAACCGGGGATACATACGGGGTATTGGTCAGCGGTTTACAAAAGATGCGGCGTGCAACGCGCCATCACAAGAACGTGTTAGGAAGTCATGGACGGTTAGAGATGAGCATGAGAAGTGGGCAAGGCTGGTCGTGTGGCACCGACGCACAACTCCACTACTCCATCACTCCACTTCCTCCACTTCCCATGAGAGACGTGAATAAGGCTCAATGACTTGTATAAATAGGTTCTCCGCCTATTTCAAACAACAAGACAAGTCAGACGGAGACGAAACCAAGTGTTAATACAAAACGTATTTAAACACCCGGAGCTTGCTTGCATCAATCACAAGCCTACTCACCTTTCTGTTACAAGTCATAAGCAAGCCAACACCTTCACAATCTCAATACCTTCTTCGCTTCCCTTCCTAAGATCAACCCCATCTCCTTCACTTTGTGACCGAAACAAGTCCTGGAACGCCATTTCTTGGTTTAGGTAGGACTTGCACAGATTGATCTCTCGAATCTATAAGCACTCACCGCGTAGTGCATTTGTTTAGGGTTTAGATTCATTACTCATCCACACCCCGAATTACCAAATTCTGCAGGAGTAGTTTTCACCCATAAACAAACTCCAAAAATTTCTTCCAACACCACCTTCTTCCACATGTTTCTTCTTCATCATCAACCAATAACTCTCATTTGAACTGATCTATCTACTCATCATTTCCTTGTTTGATGCGGGGTTAATTAGGATTTAGCCGAACTTCCCACTATCCAGAGAAAAAAAGAAAAGAGAAGAAGGAAAAGTGAAAGTGAGACTTGTGTGTTGCTAGACACATATTTTGTATTTAAAGCAAGAGAAAGAGCCTTGAAAGATGGTCAATATCATGTCTATGGACCTCATGGTGCACTCTTGTGTTTGTTGGATGGCTAGTCATCTCTTGGGTGCATTTTGATAGTTGTTCTCATAATTGTACCATGGAAAAACTTTTTGAGATGCATTTTGATATCAAAACAATAACACGACGACAAATATTGCATCAAAAGCAAGTTGGATAAAGAATCTGGATAAGAAAATATCACGCCCATAACTCAATTATTGTAGTTGCAGGAAATCCCACAACACACCCCATGTAATATTTCATAGATCTAAATCTATTTCATAATCAAAATAAAGATTAAAGTGCTCAAATTTTAAAATAAGACACAAGATTTACGTGGTTCGATCAATGTGATCTACATCCACGGGGTTAGGGTTCTTCACTATGATTATTGAAATTACATTTAGGTTACATTGAGAATCTCCATTAATGGATATTTTGTAGAGCTCTAAATCTAGTTTTAGGGGAAGAAGATGATAAAGAAAATAAACTCTCTCTCCAAAAATATCTCTCCCTTCCTAAAATTATCCCCTCTTACCAAAATGTGTATCCCCCTTTTCTCTCCCCTGCTCTTCTCCTTATATAGGTGTTTACATAGTGGGTGACAGCTATGTTGTCCCTTATTTTCGGATCTAGCTTGCGGCAATATCGCAAGAGCTTTAATGTTAATATTCGCAAACACTCTAAACTTCGCAGGATCGTCAAGCTTTTATCTTGTTTCTGCCATCGTCATCTGTTACGTCATTCTTCAAATCAATCTGCGACACTCGCAATGTGTTGTAGATGAAGACTTTGCAAATATGTCCTTCTGGCGATATTCTGATCCTACATCTTGCCTCTTTTTCCTTGAATATTGCTTGATGAGCGATCTTTAAGGAAAAATCCTTTTTGTTGTAGTTGTTGGAGGAACGAGCGAAAGAATACTGGACTTGAAAAGTACGTACTTGCCTCTATTATTTTGCGAAGTTCCGAAGTATCATCTTGAAGTATACGAAGTATGAAATATCCTTGAAGAAGTATAAGAAGTACTTAATCCTCGAAATATATAAGAAGTATGAAGTATCCTTTGAGAAGTATAAGAAGTACTTAATCCTCTAAATATAAAAGTATTGCGAATCCATCATGCGAAACTCTCGCTCCATGTTCTTTGCCTCATGCTATGCTGTAATGCAAATAACAATTTAGATTAGTATTCAACAATTATTTTATCAAAAATATTTATTTAATTGCAAGTTCAAATAGTTTTTCTTTGTTTTGATTTCCTTTGTATAACTTGTTTCGTCTCATCCGATAAACATCTTTCATGGAAATGATCCTAATAGGTACCCCTTATATGACGCACTTTAGGTACATTGACTCTTGCGAAATCATAGGGTAAATTCGCGAACTAGGGTGTACGCCATAAAGGTTTGCCCGCTACTACTCTCCATGTTGGATATCATTCTCATTTGAAACAAAGTAAGTATTTAAGGGAAATATATAAATTGATCTGTGCGAGATTTTTCTCGGTTTCTTTTGTAATTGTGGAATCTTTTGTAATTCGAAATTTTCGTAATGCGATTATCTCGCCTTTTATAAATAAAATCAAAAATCTTTAATTTTTTCTGTAAAAGTAAAATGTTCAAGGAAAGTGGTACTTAGATTTTATGTGATTCGCTGTTGTTGTTGTCTCTTGCGAAGTATATGATTTGTTTGCGAAGCTAGCATCCTTGAAATGTATAAACGTCGCACAAAATATAATTATCTCGCAGCAAAAAGAAGTGTGAGAATTGAGATTTGAACCCTTGACCTGCCTCTTGCATATTCTCGCACCATACCAACTGTTCTAACCCTCTCTTGTGAAATCAATTTGCAAGATAGTCATCAACTTTCTTCTTTGCGAAATAGGCAAAGTCTGTGCGAAATTTCGCATAATAAAAATAAATGTGCGAGAGCAAGAATTGATCTCGCGACCTTCTGCTTGCATTCATGCCTCCTGACCAACTGTGCTAGCCCTGCCTCTGCAAAGTGTTTCTGCGAAATAATCACCTACTTTATTCTTGCGAAATACTCTTGAGAAAAATCCATGCGAAAAATACACATTTGTTGGGATTTGAACTCGCGACCATGAACTCATTAACTTCGCAGATAACCAACTGTGCTGCCTCTTGTTTGCGAAATAATGAAACAACCTTGCGAAATTATCCATTTTTCCCTCTGTAAAAAAGAAGAAAATTATGCTCGCAAGTGAATTCGAACTTGCGACCACGAACGCACATATTGCTCTCTGGACCAACTGTTCAAAAACTTCTCTGCGAAATTAACTCATAACTTTTTTCCTTATTCTCTTATTCGCCACTGAAGATGAGAATAAAATGAAAAATATGTGTCTCTGCGAATTCGAACCCGTGACCTCTTGCTTATTCGCTCCAACTCAAACCATCTATGCGAATTTCTGTTTGTGATAGAAATCACAGCGTTTTGCTCTTATCCTTATCTTCGTTCTTCCTTTATTTCTGTAGTTGCAGGATTTCCTACACTACACCCCTCATTAGATTCAACACAATTAACCCATTTGAAGATGAATAACTATGAATTTGATTGATTATTTTCTTGAAATGTTTACAAAGAATGATAGAACATAATTAAGGAAATTACAATCACTCTAAAGTTTCTCTCTCTTAATGTCTTGCTTAACAATTCAAAAAGACCTCTCCCACAACAGATTTACTCAACCCTTTATAGGGTATTACATAGTGGATGACAGCTAAGATGTCCTTTATTTTCGGGAATGACTCGCGAAGTATCGCAAGTGTACAAATGTTCATCTTCGCGGCACTCATAAATCTCGCCAAATCTTCACACTTTTCTCATGTTATGGCTGTCGTCATCCATTGCGTCATTTATATTATTTCCCTGCGACACCTTTGCAATGTCAGTTCGTTTATTGATCTCGCAAGATATTGATGTCGCGATATTCTGATCCTAGATCTTGCCTCTTCTCATGTCTTCTCTGCGAAGGAGAGAATGTCATGAGAATTATCATTTTGAAATGTCGCCACCGTTTATTTTCTCATGTCTTCTGATCCCATAATTACCGACAGGATTCCGTGAATTTAGGAATGACTGTTTACACGTATCTAAAATTTTACTTTTTACCGTCTCCTCCGGTTACTCTTCTCCCATCTATTTAAAGAGGAGTTCCCTTTGAAAATTCTTCTCTTCCTTTACTTCATCTTCTTTATTGTCTGCAACTTTTCTCTGTGGTTTTCCTTCATCGTCTTCTTCATCATCTTCCCTTTATAATTTTTCCGCTACCGTTTCTATGGCATCAAGGTCCTGATTTACTAATTTTGATTATTTCATGATTGATTTCTCTTATTGTAGTCTTTTATTTGGATATTTCTCTTCTTTTAATGTTTCTCCTACCATCTTTATTTCAAAGAAGAACAAGTCCAAGACCAAATTCACCCCTTACGAACCCTAACATTTCTTCTGTTCACAATCGAAATACTTTGCTTCTAAAGGCAGCTCATGAGTAGCAAGGTATTTAAGAAACATTTACTCTTTTAATAACAATATTGTTGCCTCTGTTTCTTATTTAACTTGTAATTCGCAGGATGACAAAAATGGTGGTAGATCTCCCAAGAGGTCTCGCCATTCTAAACCCAGGTTGTACCTCCGTTTCCTTTCCGGGTTTAAACTTATTACTTCTCCTATAGTACCTTCGCGGGAAAATCCTCCTCTCTAGCGATTGTTTCGCAGAATAAACCAACTCCTTCTTCTCAAGATAACTGTCTCCTCCTGCGATATCCTCGCAGACAAATCAATCCTCAATTTTCCGTCGATGAAATTCTTCAAAATGAACCTTTCTCCACTTTTACTCTTAATACTTCTGCCTCGCCCCCACCTGTTAATCAGGTTTCTTCAACTGGCATTCTTATAACCGAGAATGATTCAACTTTTCCCTCCTCCTCCTCTGCGTCTATCCCTCTTACCAAAGAAAACTTAGAAGGGATAGATGTAGCTTTCAAAACTTTATCAGACGTCATGAATGATGCGAAGAAAACCTCCACAGATCCTATTAGGTCTAGTGTTTTTTTTTTTTTTTTTTTTAGATAATCTTTCTAAAGAAAATGTTGATTTAGCTCAGAAACACGATTCGTTAAGTAATGACTTATCTCGCCTCTCGTATTCTTTGACTAAAGCTAATCTAGAGTTGGAAACTTTATCAGATGAAAATGGAACTCTTTCTCAAGAGAAGCGAACTCTATTAAATAAGGTAGCAGTTTACTCGCACCAATATGATATTTGTCAAAAATTATGTTGTAGTTGCAGGAAATCCCACAATACACCCCTCACTATATTTTGTTAAACTAATCCATTCAAAAGATAATAGAAGAACAATTATGAGTGTTTATTAATAACTTTCTTGAATCTTTACACAGAAAATGGGATTACACTTAAGAACTTACAAATATTTTCTCTCT
>JAJJWW010006473.1:0-11470 GCA_023531295.1 Papaver armeniacum
AGACAAATTTCAGCTGGATAAGTGGAAGATGACAGGAAATTGTTATCTCCTAGTCCCTCGTAATATACTAATCGAAGGCAATCTTCTAAACTCTAACAAATAAATGAACAAGTCGCACTAGACATAAAGTCTACAGGTTGATGCAGGGGAGTTTGATTGTGTTATTCTACTGTTTGAATTTTATGAAACCCATCACAGATTTTAGATGTAGGGCGTGGAATTGGAACAAATATCAATGGCGTGCAAGTATGCCTCACGACATGAGTTAGCCCAAGTTGACAGATACAATCAGAAGCAAACCTGAAGTATACATAAATATGAAAATAAATATGCGGATACCAAAATTACAATTAACCTAAAAAGGAGCTCTGCCCTGTCTCCACAGTGATGTAGTAGATTGCAGCATTACCAGGGATCAAAAGATAGGAGCAAAAGACTATTAATCACACACTGAGCAAGCATCCTAATCGAAGGATGTGTGCAAGGAAGCAAGAAGAACACAAGAACTCTAAGATATTCCGGTGAGTGCAAGATTATCACAAGGATGTGAACAGGCCTCACGGGAGACACCCAAACAGGACGTACAGCACTGGAGGAGGCTCTGCTCTGGGCTAAGTTCTGCGGTTCTCAACAAAGTGACGCTGGATTGGATCTCACTAACACTAACAACAGAAACCACAGTATTGACTGGAAGGGACAAACCATTTCAGAAGACCTTTTAAGTTCAAGCAAAATCTATTTCAATTCCAGTCTAGTAAGTTTCATTCTGTTAAATGTAAGGCAAACCAGTTTTGTAATTTTGCAAACCTGCCTTTCTTTTGGTAAGGCATCTCACATATAATGGCAGGAACAACAATATGTATTGGCCTCAGGCCACTAGTTTATTTCATTAATGGATTTTCAATTTTGATAAGAAGAATTGAAAAAATAAAAATTCTTTTACGAACCACAAACCAAAACCCATTGATATGATTACACAACAAAGGCTTCTAATCCAACTATCCTAACAACATCCGAGAAAACAGAAATCACTCACATTGATGTTTACCGTGACCATTTCTACAGTAATTATTCTTCACTTCAAAAATGTGATGAACACTGGATTAAACATCACTCTAATGAGTATGCAATACCTGATTCCACATATTGCAGTCTCTATTCAAGATTTCATGGCCAAATGAGGTGACATACCTAAATTCGTCTCTGGAGCTAATCTTAGAGTGATGAAAGGTTCCTCCAGTACAATTTCAATGAGACATTTCCAGAATCAAATTTAAAATAACACAACATCCAGTTTGATTTTCTCTAATGATACGATTATTCTACGATTTCAGTCCAAATCCAGTAAGAAATACAAACCCTAGAAATCAATTAATCGACAAAAAGATTAACACAAAAACCAATTTTCCACTAACATCAACAAATTCAAAGTTTCCATTTCATCATCAAACCAACTAAGTTGCAATAAAAAAAAAAAAATTTTACCTCTATGATTTCGCTGTTGATGCGAAAAGCCCTAAACCTCCCGGTGAGTCCGAGAATGAAGTCCTCTTCTTGTTTTCTACATACAGATCCAAAAGGTATCCCCAAACAAAACTTAACAAAAGACTATTACAATGACTATTTTACCCATCAAAGTTTAGAGCAGTGCTAAGAGCAAGGGCTATATTTACCACTCATTCACTAGCAAATTGAACGATGGAGTCCCAGCGTCAAGACTGAAAATCTGATCATAGATAAACAAATTGAGAGACTAAGAGCCAAGAGTAGGGCTGCACATGGGCGGGTTTGGGCGGGTATTAGTTAAAACCAACTTCGCACCTACAGACTGCGGGTTTTTATTTTTATAAACAACCCAGCACCCACAAACAGCGAGCGGTTTTTGTTACCCGTCCGCTAAGGGTTGGGCGAGTTTGGGTTTAAACCCGCTTAAACCCGTTTTATATTCAATAATCATTCACACACATGTTTTAAAGTTTAAATAAACTACTTACTTAAGTTCTTGATAACTTAAAAAAATAAACCATAAACATAACCACATAAGTCTTCATTGTTCAGCTTAAACAAGTACTAGTGTACATAGTACACTACTACACTAGTACTTCCATTAAAAACAAGTTTAAAGTTTAAACAAGACGACTACTTTAAAGTTCGAATTAAAACTTAAATAAATAAAGTTTCAGGACTAACAACTAAGTGACTCATGTCTACTTCTTATCATCTTCAAGTCCTCCTCCTAAGCATCCTCAAGGATCAAGTGACTTCCGATTAGTTTTATCAATGGTGTATATTTAAGCGGGTTTTCGGGCGGGTTTGGGAGGGTATTAGCTAAATATGATCATAGATAAACATATTGAGAGACTAAGAGCCAAGGCCCAAGAGGTTGATGTTGCGGAGCCAAGATATCTAGGTTGGGGGTGCAAAAATTTTGCTTACCTATTGAGCAAGTTGAGCTAGGGGTGCAAAAGAACAAAAATGGGTTTGTAGATGGGATTCAACGGGAAAAAAAATCATAAAATGAGGCTTAGGAGCCAGCTTGACGGAGTGCAAGTCTGCACACTGCACTTGCACTTGGTTTCTCCCCTCGCTTGGAGAGAATTTTGCTCTCCAAGTTTTATCTTATAATTTTTTTAATAATAAAATTGTCAAGAAACCTACGAAAAAGAGTTTAAATTAAATAAAATACTGAAAATATTCCTACGAGGTTGAAGATCGGCCGCTCAAGGAGGCTGAACATCTGCCTCTTAGTGAAGACTGTTGAACACTCTTTCATTCCAATGAGTGTATGAATGATTTTGGGTGAAAGTGGTCCTTTCCACGACCCATAGTTGCACCAAATTTGATCAACTTCATTCATTTTGAATGATAACCCTCACTCCATAGCGATTGCTGTAAGCCACACTTACTGCGTGTCTGGTTAAAGTGGTTAAGAATACGATTCTCAGAAAAAATAAGGATATTAAAAACCCATAAACTGATAAACGTGGTGTAAAGCACTGAAAGATGCTTATTACCCTATTATCCCTGCATCACTTTATCTCATTGGCAGAAAAAAGAAGTGGACAGCCAATGATGAAGTAGATTTTTTTTTGATCAATTATGATGAAGTAGATGGCATAGATGAGACGTGTCTTCTGTTAGACATGTCAGGCGCGTGGCCTGGCCATCCATCCAGCATTAAATGCAACATCACGAGAAAAAATACGGGAACGATCAAGGATGAATGAAGTAGCTGGCATAATTGAGACGTGTCTTCTGTCAGACTTGTCAGGCGCATGTGAAGGCTCATACACGGAAAAAAAGCATGACAACCCTTACATCATCTTACAAGTGGGACTTGTGGAGGTGGAGGTGCAGAATAGCACCCCCAAATAGTCTATAAAAAGTGGGACTTGTGGAGGTGCTCGAGTGCAGAAAAGCATCCCCAAATAGTCTATAAATAAGGTGCCCGTAAACAATCATACCAGGTATAGAAACAAAAAGAGACAACACTAATTATATCCAAGCATTCTTGTATTTCCCTTAAGTATTTCTCATTATCTTCTACCAAATAGTAATAAGATCATCAACTCAATATCCCAGTGGATGTAAATAATGTGTTGTAGAAGTGATAAGAAATTGTTCGATTAACTTATAAAGATTTTGATTTTAAACTAAATTTCTAAAAGTAAATAAATAAAACTCAATTGAAAGTTGGTATCAAGATTACAATGTCTCGTCGAAGTCACTAATATTTTGGGAAACGATAGTCTCCCTGACTAGCTCTGGCAGGTTTTTTTCTTTTTTTTTTTTTTTTTGATCGTGAAATGGAGATTATATTGAAGAAATAAGAATTGATTACAAGGTAAAACTTAAACTTTCAAATGAAAGAGTAAGTAGGGCTGAGCAAAAACCGAATCATGGATTTCATCCGCAACCGTCCGCAAAATTGCGGATTTGACCCAAACCGCAAGACGTATGGGCCTGGACACGGATGGGATTCTTAAATCCGCACATTTTAGCGTGCTTGGGTGCGGTTGGTTTTGCAAATCCATGGATTCACCCAGCACTGCAAGGTAATAAGAGAACTTAATAAAATTACTAAGGATAAAGCCTAGTTAATAAAGCCCAGCCGAGTATGTGTTAATAAGAGGTTTTAGGCTAGCACCAATTCTCATTTCTCATTCATTGTTACACATAAACAATAGTCTGATGGGATGGGCTTCAAAACATCCTATTCGTTTATTCATCCTTCCAAGTTCCATGTCTTCTGACTTCTAGCCAAATGAGCTCTCCGACAACGGCAAGTTATCGATGACAAGTTGGACTACCTTGTGCTAACATAATTTTTTTCCCCTTATAAATCCGCGGTTAATCAGCAACCGGTCCGCATTATTCAGCGGATCCGCTGGATGTGAAATCATGCGGTGATTGGGCCGGCCACGGTTCAATTTTCCAAATCAGCAACTTTGACGGTTTGGTTGCGGGTGACCTCTAATCCGCAACCGTCCGGTCCGTTGCTCACCCCTAAGAGTAAGGATTAAAGAGACACCCAAAGGACCAAATGAATCCCTTACAAACTGTAGGAAAACAAAGCCCAAGAAATACACCCTCATCAAAGCCCAAAACCCATTACTAAGAATCATAGTAGACTAGAGATACTGGTATGGGAACTAGCCTCATTTAAGGTAAAAATTAGATGTAAACCCTAAGTGAAACACCATCATTACAGGGCCGCCATTTGCGGTTCACCATTGCATCGAGGAACCTCGCGTAAATCTCACTAGATTTTGTAGCCTTGAGATATGGCTTGTTCTCACTTGATTGTGAAGGACAAAACCACGAGAGCAGAGGTCTTGCTAAAGGGGAGGAATGAGAATGGCTCTGTACGTATTTGATGGTGTAGGTGACATAAACCAATCAATTTTTCCACAATCCTTTTTCTCGCAAGTCTTCCTCGTCTGGCACCAGCTTGGTCATCCAATGTCGAGCACAGCTTTAAGATTATTAGCAATTTCTCACTTCCAGTATTAAATAAAACATTTGATTTCTGCCACTCCTGTCACATTAGCAAGAGTAGGCGTTTACCTTTTTCTCGTAGTGCCACTGTTTATGATGCACCATTAAGTCTTGTAGTTTCGTACATATGGATTTCTCCGTAAACTTCAAGAAGTGGTTTTCGCTATTACCTTTTATTAATGGATGTTTTCTCTCATTATACTTGGGTTTTTCCTTTGATACGCTCAGTTCGTATGCATTGCATGTCTTTACACATTTTCATAAGCAAGTTGATAATTTAACGAGTCAAAAAATTAAAACTTTCCAATATGATAATGCTCTTGAATATAAAAAGTTTACTTCTTATCTTAACAACTGCAGTATACAACATCGATTCTCTTGTCCTCATACCTCAGCTCAAAACGGACTAGCGAACGTAGGATAAAACATGTTACTGAAAGTGGTCTTGCATTGTTGTTTCATGCACAACTTCCTAAAGAATTTTGGTCTGAAGCCTTCACTACTCGCTCGTTATCTCATAAACAGGATACCCAAGTCTTCTACTGAATCCAAACTCCTCTTGAGCTTCTCACAAAAGATACCAGATTACTCTTTCCTACGTGTATTTGGATGCTTGGCTTATCCATGTCTTCGTCCCTATAATTCCAACAAACTAGAACCTAGGTCTTTCTACCGTGTATATTCCTAGGATACAGCTCAACTCATAAGGGCTAGTGTCCGTCTTCACTTACCCACAAATAGGCGATATATATCGAGACATATTAGGTTTGAGGAATCCACTTTTCATTCTCTCCTCCTCCACAAAGCAGCTCCGGAGGTAAGTTCACCCGCTCACCGTACTAGCACTGGATATTTTGGGTTCATCTATTTTTCAACTGTCCATCCAAAGGCCACTACAGACTTCAAAGAAAATGCAGCACAAGTGTTACAACCTCCTAACTCACCAGTTCCGGCTCGAGATGACACATCCCTCGCAGCCTTCAGAAGTTCGGCTATGAGTACCACTCGCCATCTAATCCTCTTCAATGATCTCCACAAGAGTCTGATCAGCAGACAAAACGGTAGTGCCATGGCATACAATGGTGACTGAGGCTAAGCCCAGGTGACCTAAAGCCAATCCAAAAGCGTATCTCGCGGCTCGACATCCCTGCATGTGAGGACTTCATGGAACGACATATTTTCAGGCATGTCTGATACGAGTGGAGATACAAATGGATACTAAATTAATGCTTTAATCGAATGGTACGTATTCTCTATCAAATATGAGAATGGTAATAATATTGTTGGCTCCAAATGGGTTTATCGAATCAAAAGAAATCACATTGGATGAATACGGCGCTCAAGGCCTCGCCTGGGTGGCAAAAGTGATTCAACCAACAATAGGGTATGACTTTGGTGAAACTTTTCTCTCTTGTCAAACCGCGCGATTAGGCTGGTTCTTCCTATTTGTCATGAATCAATGGTCACTTCACATTTGGACGGAGAACGCCGTTTTCTACATGGTATGTTGGAGAAGAGGTATATATGAAAAAAGCCATCCTGGATACGCCGATCCAACTTCCCGGATCACGTGTGTAAGTTATATAAGTCCCTTGTATGGAAGCAGCACCACGTGCGTGTTCTTCGCCCTCATCAACCATCTTCTCAAGCTCTAAGCCATCGTCCCATTGCAGATTCTCTTTATTTATCAAAAAGAGCGAAAAATCGGGTGACTTACGTGTTGATTTATGTCGAATGACATAATCAGGATAAGTTCAGACACCAAATTCGTCGATACACGACACAGTTGGGTAATGAGTTCAGCAGTGAAGGATATGGGAACGTTATCTCATTTTCTAGGTGTTGAAGTCTTTGACTCGAGGGCAGGTCTCTAGTTCTTTGAAAGGAAGTATATATGAGATTTGGTTTCGACGCACCAAAGCTAGGATTGCATCAAACCCGTATGTACTCAATGGCAAGAAATACCAGACTACAAAGCTCCTGAATCGAGTGGTTTTCCGATCAACACTGTAGAAGTGTTGTTGGTGCTTGCAATATCTTGCATATTACACGTCACGATATCTCCGTGAGGGGTACATCAACAAGGCTTCACAAAGATATGCACGTAGCCATATATGAACATTGGGAGTCAGAAATGAATTTCGGATATTTGAAGCAAACAATAGACTATGGGTATTTACAAGACTGGAAAGGATTATACACTTAATGCATACTACGTGCGGCATGGGCAGGTAATCTTGATGATCTGAGATCAACCAAAGGGTATCGATAATTTGGAGGTAATCTCATCTCTGGAATGCTAGGAAGCTGAGAACCGCCTCAAATCAAGCACAGAGTCAATATCGTGGTGTTGCTATAGCCACTTCCTGGCTTATGTGGATCCAGTCCTTACTTGTTGAATTGGGTGTTACTCCAACACCTTCCCTATGGGCGTGATAATATCGAGTTACAGCCTGCCTTCTGCAATCCCATTTTCCATGCACGCATTCAAGCACATTAAAATTGATTTATCACTTTGTCCGTGTGAAAAGGGTGGCTCGTGAACAGCCTTCATGTCAAATTCATCAGCAGTTAGTGGATCAACTAGCCGATATCTTTACAAAGGGTTGTCTTCACTAAGGTTTCGATTCATATGGACAACCAACATTGGCCAACTCCGGTTCAACTTGAGGGAGGTGTCAAGAAGTAATAACTGCCACACCTTGAGTGGTCAACAACATAAATCTCAAGCGAGGTCCGAACAAAACCAAACTAAGAGGTCTATAACCTTCTCCGACTACTATCTAAGATCCGAACTTATTTCGTTTAGTTTTTGAATAATATAATCTCAACTCATTATAAATACAAGTTTCAATCTCCACACAACTCAAAGGAAGATATTCACCAAAGATACAAATCGACTAATCTCACTTGATTTTATAGCCTTGAGATATGTTGATCTCCTTGATTTTGATTTTGAAATCCCAAAACTCAACATAAAACACACCATGAACGATCGAAATTGGAAACTTTTCTTCTTAAGAAATGAGAGATTGCTGAAATTTGAAATCAACTAAACAAACACCATGAAGAATCGAAAGCAGAGGAACATTTCTTCTTCAAAACCAACACCTTTGTTGATTTAGAAGTGAAAAGAAAATGAAGAGATGAGTGCAGAAAGGATGCATGATAGGGGTGTTGAGATGGATGGGGATTGGTGTGGGAGATGGAAATAATGATGAGATGGGTGTAAAAGCATGATTTCAGTTGATTAAAGTAATATGTCACTGATTGATGGGTGTTTTACGGTATGGTTTTGATTGATGAAAATTAAGAACGATTTTACTGATTATATAGATGATAGGGTAATAAATTGGGAATTTTAGATCAAGCACCATTAGTAATTTTCAAAAGGTTGATTAGGTTGGTGAGATTTGCAAAGAAATTGAAAAGGGACATCTTCTTGATCATAAAATTAAAGAGATATTCATGGCTACTTACTCTAACCTTTTGTAAGTTACCCAATAATCTATCGTACATACCGACGATCAGTCCTTAGGACAAATAAAGGCATTGAAGGATGGAGGCGCTAGGGTTTGGCGGGGAGGAAAGATGGGGTTCGAGGAGGGAGAGAGATGTGACACACAAAGTCCACTCCATGTTCTTGCCGCCCGAGGAGGCGGGTTTGTTCTTACGTCTTTCTTCCCAACAACAACAAAACTTTCCCGCAACTCAATCTTTCTCCTGTTCTTCGCCTCGATGGCTCTCAAACCACGGATGATCCTCGGACCTCCCAAGAACTCATTTTATACACAACAGGGTCTCAAAATCTTGATAATCAATCAATTTTTTTACTCGCGAATATTATCCTGCCATATTAACGTGATTATTTCCTTATGTATCGATCTATTGAGCTCAAGACACCAATACACGTTACATACATTTGAGACAGATTAAACTCTTGGCAACTCAAGCAATCACAAAGAAAATCTAGTAAAAACCTCCTCACGTAAATAACTTCTCCATTTTATCTCCAATCGATTATCAGGTCAATTTTTAACCAAATTGAATGACCATACCATCCCCATTATGTTCTTACAAGTCATCATAACAAAATTGATTGAATCTCATCCAACCTTCCAAATCTCCCAACCCTCTAGAGCCCTAATTTTTGGCTGTTGCACGTAACATTTTCCCACCAACTCGATTCAAATGGGGAGGAAGATGGTGCCCTTATCCATTCTTCAAGGTCGCTAGCACATGCCTGGGGGTACAGATAGTAATTTTGGGTATAAATAGTAATTTCTTGAGTGCCTCGATCAACTCCTCCGTGTGCCGCTAATACTTTCAGGGTGCTTAGTAATTTTCTCAGGAGGTTCAAATACCACTTGCCCCTTCTTTGTGCAACTTTTCTAAGAGTTTTATTTCTCCAAAACACCTACATACGATAAAAACACCAAAAATAAGCACTATCAATATAGAACTGAGATAAGCGAACATAAAAATATGTCTATCATATCAGTAAGCGAAATAAACACGTAAATTTGATATGTTAAGTGTGACAATTTGTTCTTAGTTTGATATTACTTAATTACATCTTCATAACTTACTACATGCATATATATTTCTTATTAGCACCGCATCTACATATCTTATAACGTAATCAATATTCGCTAAGATAATTCTAGTGTCTGGACAAGTAACATACTTGGTCTACCTATATCCATTATACTAAAACTATAGGAAAATAATAGTTCATGAGGTGTTGAGACAGTTCTACGGAATGAAAACTCCAAGTTTGTTCATTTTGCTCCCACTATGGAAATGAACAAAAACATGAAAATGGATGTTCAAATCAACAATTTTTGTTTTGAACATTGTGCCTGGACACGATCGCGCTTGAGGGAAGGGACGCGCGATCAAAGCACCAACGCGGAGATGAAAGCCACCAACGCCCGCGATCGTTGTGCCAAACGCCCCGTACAACTTTACCACCTTTTCCACTTCTTCTGACTTTTTAAAATATTAAAGAAACATTATTATATTTAATACCTTTTTAAATTTTTTATATTATATTCTATAACTTTTAATTTTACCATATTTAATTAAAACTTTAATTATATATATAGGTGGTGGGTCCCAATTTATCAAATCTGTTCATTTTGATTGAGTTTCCCATAGCGGAGAAACCTGTGATGTTCATCCACGTGGCTCAACAAAAAAAAAAAAAAAAATTGTCCATTGCCATAAGGAACTGCTCTTTGTCTTTTGCAATACATGGATTTAACAAACTTGATTCTCCGCTATGGAAAATCACCCTAAATGAACAAACTTAGAGCATCTCCAATGGGGTTGTGATATGTTTCTCGTGGTTGGTGTGGGAAACATCCTTATAAATGTGAAATCCAAAATTCCCATACATTGTAGGAATTTGAAAGAGATCATCTCCAACAAAAGTAGATGTTAAGATTATAAGTAAAATCTACTTGTATTCATCTAATTGGTTAAAACTATTTTTTAAGAACCCTCTAAAACTAGAGGATGTCTAAATAATAACTCACCACGTCGTCCAACATTTTATTTCACATCTCAGTTGAAAAGTTTTTTTGCAAAAAATGTGTAAATCCTAAGAGCATCTCCGATGAAATTTCAAAATCCTACGTGGATTTTTAATTTAGTCCTTTTATTTTTGGGGTCTGCATAGTAGTGAATATATGACCTCATGTCTAAATATCATCTCAACAAGGAGAATTTCAACTCTTCAATTAAAAGAAAATTAGTTAAAATACATTACATTAGAGGTGCAAGCTTTAGATCTTATAATAATTTCTTGAACACCTTCGTATTTAATATTCGGGTCCCTCTTAACTCAGAGTGGACCCTCTCTGACAGAGATAAATTGACGCCAAACTGCATCTAAAATCCTACGTGTCACTAAAAATAAATAAATCTACCTCTCTTGGAATCTTAGTCGTTATGTGGTTTTAGATTTTGTCAAACACTAAAAAACAAATCCAAGGCAATATATAACTTTTTTAATTTTTAAATTCGGTACCTTTGGATGTATGGAGCGAAAATACTTATGTCTTGCAACCATATGTCGCTCGTCAATTTCTCATCTCCATGTACTAACCCTCAAATCTGAAGGTTTGCCCGTCTGTTTTGTTCTTTCATTGAGTCCATCCATAGTAGACTCAAAATGAACAAATCAAGGATTTGATCGTTCCATAGGGATTGTCCTGAGGGCAATTTATTGATCATAAGAAATTGCGGACAGGTACAAGACTTGTCCTCTGGAAGAAAAAAAAAAAGTCCCCGCAAGGCGCAAGCTGCATCAAGTTGGATAAAATCATGTAAAACGTCCACATTTTCTTGTTAATAAATCAAATAGCAGTTTCTCATACTAACAAAGAGAACACTTTGTAGCCACTATTTAGGACATATAGTTGCTTTTATTATTTTGAACGGTAAACAAGATCATTTATCAAAACTT
>JAJJWW010006474.1:0-101570 GCA_023531295.1 Papaver armeniacum
CCTTGCACTTTTAGGGGCGACCCCGAAGAATTAGAAAGGATTTTTTATTCCCAACCATATACACCATGATTACCCCAAAACGCGAGAATACGTTAATGCCCTTACACACCTAGTTTTATTTTGCTCTCGATTATAATAACGCACCTAGTTTAGTAATATATTATACTACCGATTATATTGATTTTGTGCCAAGCGCCGTGAGACCGCTTCTATAACTCTGGGAGTAAAAATAACCTCACTAGACTACCGATAAAAGAGCTCCTAAATACCCAAAATTGTGATTTCGCCAAGAAAGAAATTTGGGCAACCGCATAATCGGGAAGCCTTATTAAACTACCGATTATTCTAGTCCCAAACAAAAAATGACATTTCGCAAAACAAAATTTAAGAATCGTATAACCTGGGAGGTTATTAGCTACCGATTATACTCCAACTACCTGCAAAAAATGTAGGTGATATTGTTATGAATTTCAAAATATTTATGAAAATCGGAAGTTTTAATTGTTAATCTAACTACCGACATACTCCAAAGCTAGTTCGTTCAAAATAAACTAGGGTGCCTCGTAAACCACATACAATCGGTAGATAATACATATTGACAAACCTCCGATTATGTTGAAGTAACCGTTTTTTTTAAAAAACTAGCCGTTAAGTACTTTTTGCTATAAATAGAGACTCTATCTCTACCAAACTTATTCACCCATCACATTCAATCTTCCTAAATCAGTCACCCATCACTTTGAATCACCAAAATGGCTACAACTCCGTTCAATAATATAGAAGATGTTGCTATTGTCGTGAGCACACACCACACTCACAAAGCACTCCGTTGAGGAAGCGCAATGGGTGACCCAGTGAACGAAGACCCAACAAGAGGGCCTTACTTTGGGATGATCAAAACACCAATGCTTGGTGGAAACGGGTGTTTAAGGTTTTGAAGCACTAAGCGGAAATCGTTATAGGAGGACGACTCCCGCAAATAGGGAAAGGTAATGCATATTTATACAATGAATGCATCGCTGAGAAACGAATTGAAAGCTGAAGGACGCTATGCCAAACGAAGACCGAATGAGTAGAGTAAGTTTGTAATCAATAGGCCTCTTATCAAAAATTATTTATTTGGTTATGATTATTCAACAACGCTAACTTATTTGAAAAATTGTTTTCAAAGATACTTTGGTCGGAGCCAATACGAATTAAGGTACGGCCATGAGTTTCTGCACGAGGACTGCTACACTCTCTGGAGGAAGTTGAATGGCAATTCGCCCAATATAATTAAACTCGTAGAGAATCCCTAGGCGATGTATTGAACAATTTTATGTGTTTTACTTCTATTTTATTTCAACTACATGTATGTTTTTTTCGATTCAATAAAATGAGTGACTTCAAATACTGGTTCAATTTAGCTGGTGTGGAAATAAGGATTTTAGAAAAAACTCATTTAGGGGCAACCTATAATCGGAGGTTGTGGAACCTATCTTCCGTACGATTATGGCTACATCCAAATCACGAACCACATGGTTAGGCCTGGGCTTTGTACCCTCTTAACCTATGGATTCTGGCAAGGGTTCGATCGGGGCTCCTTACAATCGGTAGATTATTGTTGAGTAGACACCGATTATGGTAGATTTCAAATTTCCTACAATGAAGGATTTTAGAAAAAACTCATTTTGGGGCAACCTATAATCGGTAGGTTGGGTAACCTATTTGGCTTCCGATTATGGCTAAATCCAAATCACGAACCACATGGTTATGGTCGGCCCGCACCCCTCAAAACCTAGGAATTTGGCCAATGCTCAATTTGGGGCTTCCACACCGGTGAGGTTATAAGTAACCATTTCTCACCGATTTTGGGCTACTCAACAATCGGTAGCTAATGAGGAGGTATTACCTACCGATTAATAACCGTTTGACGAGATAAAACCAAAGTCAACCCAAATTCAAATTCATTTCATTTTCTTTTCAACTTCAACTTCAACTCTTCTTCTCCTCTTTCCTTCCGATACGCAGAGGAAAACTCTCCCCGTCCTCGCTATACATCGTTCATCGCTCGAATCGAATCATCGTCGATTATTTCTATAAAGATGAAAGAAACGGAACGCAAGAAAGCTCGAACCAAAAACGAAGTGCGCGGTGACGATCCGAATATTGGATTGCATGCCCGTAATAAAGAGGTTTTAACTCACGTAACCCGAAGAACACGAAGACGATGAAGTAGGCGTCTGATAGCCAAACTCTCAGTGCAACTTCAAATGGCGCCGATTAGGTAAGATTCTACCATTAATTTGGTTTATATTCTTCAATTCGACGAATCCATGTTTATTTTGTTTAGGGTTTTTAGGTTATTACCCTAATCCAGAGGTTAGGTATTGTTATAAACTTCCGATTGTGGTGAACTCTTCATTTCACGAGAAAATTTGTCATATTCGGGTGTTAAAAATTTTGGTATCCTACAGATTATATAACGTTTTTCATTACCGAGGCCTAATTCAATCATAATCGGAAGCTAATTGTGATTTATCCTTCCGAATAAACTAGGAAGAACAAGTATTAGAGACGCAATAATCGGGTGAAATATTCTGTAATATCTTTAGATTGTTTAGGCTAACAACTTGATTTGTTTCTCGGATACAAAGAGACGCATATTCTAGATATTAGTTTTGTTAGGCTTCCGATTGTGTGGAATTCGGAGGGTTATGTTGAACTTTAGATTCCGATTATTGTGTGTAGATAAACATATTCGAACACCAAAAAGTTTATTTTTTTCCGATTATACGATTCGGTAGCTTTATGAACTCGATACTTACGATTGTGAATAATCGGAGGCAATTTGTTAAATCAACCAACCGAATATTTAGTTTCATAACCTGTTGTACTTTTTGTTGTTGTTTAGGATAGGCGAGGTAAAACATCCAAGATGCAATTGTCTCTGCTTAGTGCAAGGAAGGATAGGCGTCGTAACTCCCGCGACTAGTGCAAGGAGAGCTAGGATCGCTAACGCCGCTCAAGTGGTCAAGTTGGAACTCAACATGCAAGCCAAGAAGCTGCTTCAACCTAGTGCCCCTCAATCAGAACCGGTTCAATCAGGTGTTCAACCAAGTGCCTCTCAATCACAACCCATCCAAGAAGGTGTTCAACCAAGTGCCTCTCAATCACAACCAATCCAAGAAGCTGTTCAACCAAGTGCTTCTCTATCACAACCAATCCAAGAAGGTGTTCAACCAAGTGCTCCACCATCACAAACCGCAAATTGAACTAGAAGCACCCGAAGAAGTAGGACAAGCCGAAAAGAGAAATCCTCCTCGAAAGAAAGCGAAACACCTTGTCGAGATGAACCAAGGTGAAGGATATTCCGAAGGTGTAATCCTTGGGCTGCCGGAGGATGGAGGACAATTGTTATTTGGATACAAAGAATCCCAGGCCGCAGAAATATATGAAACCGAGGTAATGATCGTATCCATTTTATTAACTTATTATGTTTTTCTCCGTAATACTTTTAAGGGTTGTAGTTTTAGGTTATTCTAATTTTATTTTTTAACTTGTCATGTGTTTAATAGTATCATTCCGATGCGGTTCGTTTTACTCAAAGCGACCGCCGCACCAACAAAAATGCTAGATTGGCCTTGGAGGATGAATGTGAAAGGTTCAAGACCATTATTGCGAATTCAGGGTTGGCCAATGCTGCGGAGAACTCAATGATGCGACAACACGGTTTTGTACAAGGTATACCAAAGGAGGAAATCCATGGCAATTTCACTTTGGTTCTGGAGCAATGCGAGTCTGATAAAGATTCTATCACGGTGGTTCACAAGGGTTCACCATCCTGTCAATTCCATTGGGAGAAGGGCGCATTACTTGATCAACCAAGGAAGGGCAGCCAACCAAGGTTTTGAAAATGCTCCCAACTACATGGATTGGGTACGCAATGTTTCTCATGTTCGTAATCCGTGATCTTAAAGCAAAGCGACTTCGTACAAGAGTATCCTCAAAGAGAAGCCTGCGGGTTTTGATAGATTGGTACGTATTGTTTTGTTAATTTAGTTTAATATTATGGGTCAAAATAGAGTAATAACCGTTTGATGGTATGCTATGTTTTAAAACAATGAACAAAGTTCAGCGTTTGTTTAAATGGTGCACTGATTGTATAAAGGCCGAGAGCTTGTTTCAATTGAGAAGATAAAAAACCACAAACAGCTTGATTGACAACGTTGACAATGAGGAGTATGCATCTCGGTTCGGGGAAAATTGCAAAAGAAACCTACAACCAAGGTGAACAAAAGAACTCGGGCTTCATCAAGCACTCAAGTTGATGAAACCCATGATGATGCTGGTCCAAGTCGTAGAGCTAATAAAAATCGCAAAGTCAAAGCAAATAGGAACAAGTAAACTCTCGGTGTTGTAAACTCTCGATGATTTTCGTTAACTTTATGGATAACTTTGTTTATGTTGGTTATGTCGGATTATGTCGTTTTCAAAGATTGTGTCGGAATATTAGTTGTTTCGTTATGTTTATGGATTAAGACTAGTTATTTTACACATTTTATGCATTTAACGATGACTCGCAGTTTAATCACATGAAGAGACATGAAAGTGTTGAATTTTGGAACACAATCGAAGATAGGTTTATATATTAACCTACCGATTCTCGGGGATGTTCATTTTTAGTCGAATCAGAGGTTATACGTTATTAACCTACCGATTCTGGGGATTGTGCAAAATATTTGGTCAGAATCGGAGGATTGCTAATATACTTTTTCTCTCCGATTATCATGTGTAAAGAAAACCCGTCTTCGTATCCAAACAACACCACAATCGGAAGGTAAATGTGCACCTTCACTTACGAATAACGATATTCGGTAGGTTTATTTGTAATGTTCCTTCCGTTATTTATAAGTAAAAAAATTTGTTCTTCAGTAACCAACCAACACCATAATCGGAAAGTATTGAGCGCATTTACTACCGAATATTTGTAATCGGAGGTTTGTGGTTTCGTTAATTTCGATTATTATACTAAAAAACAACTATGGTTTCAGTAACCAAACAACACCATAATCGGAGGACTGTTTAATATATTGAACTCCCGATTATGGCCGCATAAAATCACGAACCACATGGTTATGCCTCGGCTCTGTACACTCAAAACCTATGGAATTTGGCAAGGGTTCGATGCTGGGGGCTCCTTATAATCGGTAGGTTTATAAGTTGTTAACTCTACTGATTATGGTAGATTTCAAAATTCATCACATGAAGGATTTTAGAAAAACTCATTTTGGGGCAACCCATAATCGGATGGGTTGGTAATATATTTAACTCCGATTATGGTCGCATCCAAAACGCAAACCGAGTGGTTAAGGTCATTTGTGTGCACTCAAACCGATGCAATATGGCAAAGGTTGGATGGGGCTCGTTATAATCAATTTGTTATATAATTATATACCCTACCGATTATGGTATATTTCGAAATTCATCACGTGAAGGATTTTAGAAAAAACTAAATTTGGGGCAACCTATAATCGGTAGGTTGTGGAACCTATTAGGCTTTCCGATTATGGCTAGATCCACGGCTCTATCCAAGTGGTTATGGTTGGCTCAGCACCCTCAAAACCTATGGAATTTGGCCGAGGGGTGAATACGGGAGCTTCTTATAATCGGTAGTCTTACAAGTTGGATAAGCTACCGATTATAAAAGGGATTATTAGCCGAAGTATCTACACAATAATCGGAGGCATAGTTTCAATTTAACCTACCGATTCACCTTTAACCTACCGGGATTATGGTGTTGGCTACCGATTATATAAGGGCATATTGGCCATTTCGAAAAATCGAATATAAGGGGTAGCTTAGATTTACGTTTGGGTGACCTTTTTTGTCTTTTAGTGTCGCCCCTAATTCTTTCGGGGTCGCCCCTAAAAGTGCCAGGCAAATTAAAGAGATTAAGGCAATCCTAAATGGAAAGAAAGAATAAGGAACTTAATATTATTATTAGTGGTTCTGATATAAAACCAACGGCATAGATGATCATTAAGAGAAAGATCAACGGCTACTATAAGCTATTATATAAATAAGCGGGTAGGCGGGTAGGGTAGGATAATTTCGAGCTTTACCCGTCATCCTACCCATTTAACGGCGGATAAGAAATCTCTAACCGTCACCCTACCCGCCAAATAATGGGTAGGATAGGATACGGTTAAAACACTAGCGGATATGGGTAGGGTACGTGCACCCCTATTCTTGTCTAGGTTTCAGATTGAATACAATGGGGGCCTGTCTAATCAAATAGAATGTGCATCAAAAACGATAACCATCCTGCATTTTAACATTATACCTATAAAACTTTAGGGCAATAATCAGCATGTTCCAGAAATACTCCCACTGGCTAGCTTAATTCTTTAAAAGTAGTAGTACCATTTAATATTATTGAAAAGGTTCAAATATCATTTATATGTTGGATGGAGTAAGCGAACGTTTATTAGAAACTCTGAGGATTTAGTCTATTATTTACATAATTAAACAATTCCAATGATTTCAAGGATCTATCCTTAAAATGTTCAGGTCCCTCAACGGAAACGGAACCTAAGCTTCTTTGATTTTTTTTTTAAAGCGATTTAGGTAAATGGTAGGCAAGCTACGTGTTAAGTTTCTTCGTAGTTCAGAAGGCTCAACTGTTTGTGGGTTCTCTTCACCAATTCATTGTCAAAAACTCGTATGTGCCAGCGATGCCTTCCTCATTTACTAATAATGTCCACTGTGAACAAACACCCAAAGATCCCTGCCAAAGATATTCAAAACATAAAAACTCTACATTATAAATGTGGTTAAAGCCTATGGAAAATTGGGAAAATGCCCCAATATGAGGTGCAATGTTGGAAATCTGCCCCAATATTAAAAAAAGTTGGAAAAATGCCCAATTCCGTTAACTTTGACATCTAACCCAGTTAAGTCACATGTGTAAGGCCACAATCACCACTACAAAAACACCGTTTCGCGTGTGAGAGCTTACACACGTGACTTAACTGAGTTTTTAACAGAATGGGGCATTTTTCCAAATATTTAAATGTTGGGGCAGATTTCCAACATTGCATCCCGGATTGGGGCATTTTCCCAACATTGCTAGAGATCTATAAACTATCAACGACATAAAGTTATATGCTAAATTGGGTTACTGACGGTTATTGTAACCTTCCATCACGCGCACTAACATCTGCACTTCTAGAGTTCATGCACATAGATGTCTTCCACTCGATCATATTGCAACCTCCCGTTCAATGGTGTGTCCGACATTCATGATAAAAAATAAAAATAAAAATGGAAGAATAAGTACCTAAAATTTCTGCCATGTGAAGTGAAGATAAAACGTGCATGTTCACATAAACGAAAAGACTTTTAAACACTCCAATCAATGTGTGATAAAACAAATACATAAGAAGTTTCCTAGGAGCACTATATTAAGATTTGGACTTCTGAAAATATGTAACGCCAACATTTAGTGGAGCCTTGGTATCCTTAAAATCCTCTTCGAACTCCTCCAAACCTAAAAACTGCAAGTGTCCACCGCAAGTCAAAACTATTGTCGGATCCTTGAAATCTAGCCTGGTTCTTTGTTGTAAGTATCATTGCCACATAAAACTAACTATTCCAGCATTCAGGAAGTACAATCAACCCCCCAAAAAAAAAAAAAAAAAAACAAAAACAAAAACAAACATGTGTGATCAAAAAATAAAGATATGATTACAGTTATCTCTTGTTTCTTTGCCGGCATAGATGCTTTTGTCCCCTAGTGTTGCACCCGTGCTTTGCACGACCATGGCCTATGAGTGATATATCTCATATTAGTGGTATACCATCTAGAGCTATGCTTTTGTCGCTGATGGTTTCTCTTTATTCATGGACAACAGATGGATTTGATAATAAAATTTAATTTTTATTGTTAGGTCCTGCATAATACTTACTAATTTTAGTGTCTAAAGGAATCGAAATGTAATCGTAAAAAACTGATATAGCCTTATTACGACCAAGACTCTATCCCTTCCCTATTTCTCTCAATAAAAAAGTTCATACCTTTTCACTAATGGGTCAATGCACAACCACGCACCAGCAAAATTCAACAGGGAGACCTTTTACAACGCCATTCAAGATATTAGGTAGAGTGGCTACAAAAGCAGATCATCATCTAATTTGCACATATTTTTGGAACTGATCCTTGTACCTTATGCCTTCTCAAGTATCTCCAACCACTGATATTCGTCTAAGATAATTGAACGGCGACGATAAGGGTAGAGTTTTGAAGGTGTGTTCTTTGCGCATTGCTCGTAAACACATATCACCACACTTATAGTAGTATTTTGTGCCAGGTTCCATACCTGAAAGAGAGTGTGAAACCCTTATTCACTAAATATATTGAACCACATGTATAAAATCAATCAAATTCTCTATGTAATGATGTTATATTTTATGGAGATAGAATCCTTTTGTTCACCAGTATTAGGTTAAGGCTCCATCCACACAGGCAGGCAAGAAATTATCCAGGTTAAGGAGAAGCCAAAGTCATTAATGTTAATTTAAAGTTATTGACAAAAAATCCATCAAAAATAGAATATTTGTCCCTGATCCTCAAAGCTCAACTACTCGCCAGTGTGTAGCAGCCTATAAAACAAATATCAGATGGGTTAACAAATACTAATTTGTGTAACACTGAATTGCATTTTGGTGTCCACATTTGGTTGGTTCACAATTGAAAAGAGAGTTGTATTACATGGAAAAATGGAAGTAAGAAAAATAACAGAGAACAATCTAGCTCCAGAAATTCACCGAAACACAATGGATTAAGTACTATTTTCGATAGTTTAAGCGTGCGTCACTAACCTTGATCGTTATTCCTTCATCTTCCTTGTACCCCATAATTATCAAAAATCCCATGAACTGCAATCACTTGTTCGTTATTCCTTCATTCTCCTTGTACCCCATAATTTTCAAAAATCTCATGAACTGCAATCAAATCCATTCTTGGGCAAGCTTCACTAAAGGTGTTAGCGGCGTAAATGTTGCCCCGTATGGTATTACTGTCTACGGTCTCCAAGACATCAGAAAGATCCTACAGTTCAATGAACAGAAACATGCCAGTGGTAAATCAAACATGGAAAAGGTAAAGAAAAAAGCAAGCACCGTCAACAACTATGACTCTACCTAGAAATTAGTTACCTAATAAAGCTCGGTGAAAGCAGGTTCATGGACAAAAAATCTCAACTTGACTTCCTCTATTATATAAACAAAGTAGTGCAACTATACAACATTAGAAATACATTACATCAAGGAAAACGATCTACAATAGTACAAACCATAATATTCGTATTCGTCAAGTATGCTATAAGCCCGAGAGAGAAAGACCTTTTTCTTTCAACTAAGAGTTGTGGGACATGCAAAGAAAATAGTTTCACCTTGGTTGACATCTAATATTTACAAAATTTTAAGGATTTAAAAAGGAAAATCCTTTCCTATTTCGAAATTAATGGAGGATATAATTAAAATTATAACATACATATAGATGTTTTTAGAAAGAAAAATTAGAACCTTTTAAGCCTTTGCGGCAACATTTGCAGATTGGCCAATGATTCTTCTCTAATGGCTATTTGACCTCCCAACTTCTTATATTTAATAACCTTAATTGCCATAAATATATAAGAAAATGAAACCTCATTCAAGCTGGTTTCTTTAAATTTTCTTAAGAACAATTGAAACATCATAACCTTTCAAAATCAAGAAAACCTCTATCTTTCTTCCGAACTTATGAAGCTCTATTAGAGGTTGCAAATTGTCTAACACATATCTACATATCATAATTAGGGATATAAACTGTTGTTAAAGAGTTCAATTTACCTTTCGTTAAAATTAAGCAATTTCTGCTTTGGCATTACATTTCTAGATAAATCCTAACTGCGAACCAACATCAATCGTTGTAACTAACAAAAAAAAAAAAAGATTCAGTTAATTATGTAAGGGTTTTGAGCAGGAGTTGTCACAAATCGGTAAAAATCGTACTCGATGAGAAGAAAAAGTGATCGAAAGAGAACAGGGGCTTGAGGGATGTGTATGTTTGTGGGAAGGTACTCAAAATCGCCAAAAACAGGAATCGAAACTCTTTATTCCTCCGGTCCAGTGCTAGACACCATTGAATAACAACAAAGGGAAGAGAATAGAATCGGTGGAAACGGCGATGAAAACAGAACAAAAAAGATTAGAATTAGGGTTTTGGTTGTGCGAGAGGTTTTTTTTTTTTTTTGTTTTTTTTTTATAACGCTGGTATTTATCACTTACCCATTTCATTCGCCAAAAATCACCGAAAATATTTCAAAACTCTCGATTCCTATTGGTCAAGGGGCCAGGAATTCTACAATTCAAGCTTTTGGCCTAACTTTCAATGTGAGGCCAGCAATTTGTACTCACATTGAAATATTTTGAGTACAAATTGCTGGCCTCACATTGTAGGCCAGGAATTCTACAATCTCTACTCCCATTGCTCCCAACAGCTTGGTCATTCACGTCAGCTATGGAAACCTCTTAAGTCCTATGGTATTTCTAACGAAAATGATTTGTGACTCCCAAAATCTCTACTCCCATTGCTCCTAACATTAGGTGGCGTACACCTAGGATAGAGTTTCAATTGCCTGTAAAAACATATCCAAGTATATGTTACCGGATATAACGGGGGAAGTGAGAGAAGTTTCTCGTTTGTTTTTTTTTTTCTTTTTTGGTTAATTCCTTAGATCTTCTCTCTAATCGTATGGAGAGCCAATTGTTATGAAGTTCTTTCCCTACAGCTCTGTTAAATGCATTAGAGTTGTACTTCACGAATTAGACCAAACAATGATGCAGCTAATTTTTTTATTGCCTGAAAAGGGAAGAACAAACAAAACAGTCCATACCTGGACTACAAGCAGATGACAAGTTTTCAACAGTTGTATCCTTTTTGCACTTGTACTAAACTCGCAACTTCCCTCACTTGGGATAATGGGTTTGTTTGACTTTGCATTAACAGGAGTATCCTTTTTGCACTGTGACTTAGATATCTCTGACGGATACACATTACCTGAAGTGCATAAGACAGTGAGAGGCGAGCACAAATGAGTTGCTCGTTTGATATTCAACCTCTCTAACAACCTGAATTATTGATGCTCCCTTAACTGTGTTGTTGTTTGGCGGCACCACTCAAACGGATGACTAATCTCACATTTTAAACCACCAAAGTTTGTACTAGATTTGAGTTATAGGCGCATCTAGATTACGCACGTTATCCTACTCTAAATGCAAATAGAGATGAAGTTCAAATGCAGGAAAAGATAAAGAGTTGTATTAAAATGAAAGCATTTGGTTCGAATTCATAAAAAGCTTCAAGTCTACTTGTGAGAAACAACTGTAGCGTGACAAGAAAGTTTCAGTAATACTCAAAACTAGGAAGAATTGTAAAATTTAATGGTAAAATATAAGATTTGTGACTCCTAAAATCTCTGCGGAAACCCTTTTTGTCTTGCAGACAAGCTAATAATATATTTCTGAGCATAAAACGAAACATCTGACATCTTGCAAAAGCTAAGTGAAACTTCATTAACTATACTAGATCCCATGGGTTAAGATTCGACTCCTGTGAAAAAAAAAATACATAATAATGAATAAAGGCTGTAGAAGTGAAGGTTTTCAATTTAAAAAAAAAGGTTTGAGTAAAAAGAAAATGATACTTTACCAAAGAATTCCGAGAATGAAACATGGTTTGTATTATTTGTTGGTGTACTGCCAAATGCTTGTGTTGTGACCATTGTTGGCTAGATAAGAACCAAAATAACACTCCATAAGAGTCTCAATAGAAAACTATCTTTCAAAAATTGCCAGACAATTTGCATATACTACTTACCATAGGAGTTCCATATGGGACTACAGGATGGTCAGTGTAAGGCACAAAAGTACTGCCATATGGAATGGTACGGCTCATATGCAGTACATGGGGAGAACTCATATATTTCTCATGGGGATGGCTCAGATACGAACCACCTAGATGGGCGTGTAGGTGCCACGAGGGTCATTCATATGTGAGCCTCTTCCTCCTTTTGTGCCTCGTCCACCTCGTATTCCCCTTCCTCCTCTTGTTCCTCTACCTCTTTGAGATGCCCCTTGTACTTGTCGTTGTTGTTGTATGTAATGTAGTGCTTGGGATGTCATAACATTATCTTGAATCATTGGCTCATTAATAATAATATCCTACAACCAATGTTAAGCAATCAGTTGAACACAACTCTTCAACACATAATAATTAACATTCATATACCTTGTACAATGTAAAATGCATGATACTGAGAGCATATCCATTAAATATAGCTTACATGAATGAAAATTTAAAAGATTATCAATTTATACAAGGTGCTAGAGTTATCTGTATAAAAGACCAAAGGAAAAGTTAGAACGTACCTGGTCTTTTCTGGCTGATGATTTTTTCGTTGCACGTTTCTTCTTACTCCTCTTAACTCTCAGTCTAGTAGATCTAGGGCGCCCTGGACGTTTATTAGTTGATGGATCTTTGACATCGATCACCGGTACAACCTTTTTAGCCTCAACCATCTTAGCATTTTCTGCTTCCCTTTGCTTAACAATGAGCTCATCAATCTTACAGTCCAACCACCCAGTAACATCTTTACATTGTTCATCGCTTCTTGAAGCCAAATCTGCAACCTCGCTAAACTTTCTACACATCTGATTATAACGTAAGCTTGCTTCACTATTCTCCCAAAAAGTAAAATTCACAATAACCTTTGTATGCGATCTCTTTACATCTTTTCTCCACCTCCTTAAGATGTATTTGTCAGATATAGACCGGATCTCATTAAATATTAGTACCTTGATCGTATGCCTACAAAGGATTCCTTTACTCTCAAACCTTTGGCAACTACAATGAACATCAAAATCAACTATTGTTTTCCTTTTCTTCTTCTTTCCTCCTTCACCAAAATCACTATCATCAGAACTAGAATTAGACTCATTCTCAGAGTACGTATCTTCTGAAGGTGTGTCATCATCAACTGAAATTTCTGTTTCTGCATCCTTCTCCATTTCATTCTCAAAAGTTTCAATTTTTTTAAATGTTACGATAAACTTCAGTTTTTTGCAAAATTGATCAGTTACCCAAATATCCTCTCGAACAACATATTTAGTTACCTCGTGACTATCATCCAGGCTAAGTATATTGCAACTAACGGATTCCTTTATTTCATTTGAGAACTACATGTATTTTTCGTTAGTGTACAATTGCTGAAGTTGTTGCTCAAATGGATTCTTTGTAAAAGTCTTAATATACTTCACTAACTCGGCATCTGCAACCAACTCTTTTTCCACTTTTTTTCTCGGTGCTTGTTCAAACTGCTCAACAAATTATTTCAAAGATGTTTTCGGCTGGAGAAAACCATCAAAAAAAGCGTGCATGCCTTCACTCCGTTGGGTCGACGACATACCATCCCAAAATGTGTCGTTCACAAAACATGGTATCTATCTTTCTTTATCATCATATAGATCACTTAACCATTTGTTGGCCTCCAAGGAATACTTTTGCAATATCTTCTGCCAACGTGTTTCAAACTCAGCTGGAGTTTGTGAATCATATATCAATTCTTGCAGAGTAAATATTATTTTCTCCCTTTTGGAGTACATGCCAAACTTCTCTGGCACTTTATTCATAATGTGCCATATACACCATCTATGTCTGGCAGCAGGAAAAACAATTTTAATCGCATTTTGCATTGCCTTAGCTTGGTCAGTGATGATTGCTCGAGGAGGACACCCAGACATGCATTTCAGCCATTCATTAAATAGCCATACAAAAGTTTCCTCTCGTTCATCTGATAGCAACCCGCAACCAAGTAATATAGACTGTCCGTGATGATTCACTCCGACAAAAGGAGCAAAAGGCATGTTATATTTGTTGGTTAAGTAAGTAGTATCAAAACTAACAACATCACCAAATTCCTTATACGCTTCTCTACACCAACTATCAGCCCAAAACACGTTCTTCAAATGTTTTTCTTCATCCACATCAATAGCATAATAGAAATTCGAGTGCTTGTTTGATTTTTGGCTTACCTTGTTCATAAAGTATCTTATTATAGCAGTGGCATCTCCTTCTCCTAGCCTCAACGCTCTTAGCTCTTTTATGATATTTCTACAATCCTTTTCTGTACAAGTCATATTATTGTATCCTCCGTGATCGTTAACTATTGAAATATAACTTTTGTGCATCTTAATTCTCGATCGGTCGTTAGCATCCGTGACGATGCTTAACATTTGGAGGAACATCTCGATAGCAAGGCATCATCCGGGTTTTGCTGGGACTAACAACTAAATGATTGTGCAGGGCATGGAAGGTCGAAACCTCCCATTTATCACCTTGTATCAGACGTGCAGTTAATCCAGCTTTGCACCCCCACCTGTTTGTCTTATTTTGTTTAGCGGGGTTTCTGTTCACGCTGGGTTTTCCTTGTCGATTACAACAGTAAGACACACTCCTAATAAACCCTGATTCGTTCTTGCGATGGGTTTTTTTCCTGACCGCAAATCCTACTCTTCTTCCATATCTTTTATATGCTAACTCTATTTCGCGAATAGTAGTAAAAATCTTACCAGCATGTATTTCATTGTCTATGGATTCATCATCATCAATTTCCTCGGCTTCTTCAACTTCCTCAGTGTCGCTAAACTCGAAATCCTCATCGTCCTCGTCCTCATCCGCATCCTCATTATCAGTAATATAGTTGAAGTTTTCATCATCCACGTCCATCGATCCACAACAGCATACGAAGAGATAAAATACTAGGGTAAATAAAACGTAGAGGGTGTGATTCACGAAGAAGAAAACTCTCGATACGATTAGAGAGAAGATCTAAGGAATTAACAAACAAAAAAAAAACGGGAAACTTCTTTCACTTCCCGTTATATCCGGTAACATATATTTTGGATATGTTTTTACAGGCAATTGAAACTCTATCCTAGGTGTACGCCACCTAATGTTGGGAGCAATGGGAGTAGAGATTTTGGGAGTCACAAATCATTTTCGTATTTCTAATCTAACAGCGAAACGCTGAATAGAACAACGTTGAACGCTGAACCAAACAGCGTCACATGATTTTATATTCCAAACAACTAATCATTACCGTTTCTCTCTCCCTCTTTTTCCTCTCTCTCTCCCTCTTTTTCCTATCTCTCTCTCTTTTTCCTCTCTCTCCATCACATTCTCTCTAAACATTTAATAAAAAGTATAGAACGCTAAATGGTTCAGCGTTCAAGTTACTTTTTGAGCGCAGAACAGTTCAGCGTTTCAATCTCGCTGCTAGTTGAACTGCGAGCAAATGCTAGGAGAGAGAACTAGACAGAAGTAGTGTTAATTTTTTTCCCACACTTTTTTCTTGATTTGCAACACTTTTTGGCCAATCTAGCAGCTCAATCTAGCCCATAGGGGTTAGCCTAAGCATAACTTGATTTTACCTTAGATTAATGGTTTAGTGAAGAAACTTCATCTTCCCATTAGTTAGGTGGTTTGATTTTGTGGTTAAGCTCTTTGATTAGAATAGATAAATGCATCAACCAAACACATTGAAGAGCTTTCTCAAAGTTGAAAATGAAAGTTTGGTGCCATAAGTTAAAGCCATCTACTTACGCTCACGCATAGCATTTACCGAACGCACCCTCACAAAGACATAGGAGTAGTTAGGAGGGAAGTCGATTCCAAAACTGTATACGTCTCACTAGCATGCTATTTTTGGTTCCAAGCTTTTCTAGAATACTTATAAACCATATTCTAAGACTTTGCCGAATAACGTAGCATTACACAAAACCAAACTGCATCCAACAACTTATGGACGTAACACACATTTGAACTATATCCTAGGACTTATTATTAATTCTCAACTTTTTTGTTCTTTCTTTTTCAGAGATAAAATAGACTCTAGGACCTCGCCGAATAATGTAGAGGGACCTAACTTACAGTGACCGCTGCACTGTTATGCCACCACCCCTAATTCCCCCAAGGCCCCTGCGGGTTTCTTAAGATGGTACGGTGATCACTCGCGATACACCAAAGTTATCAGAACAATTGGCAAGTGACTACTCTCCTTGATATAAGAATATAAAAAAATTGTCAAATGAAGTGAACAATTCTTGTAAATTTCTAATTTTATGATGGCTTGCACATATGAATAACCTTTAAATGGTTCATAGATCAACTTATAGTTGTACACTGAATGCTTTAGATTAATACATATCAACAACTACAAGTTTTAAGAACTTTATAATCGCTATAAATTTGAGTACTGAAAGAAGAAGAATTATCTCAGCCTCCTCACTTCCTTCATAAAATATGGATACTGTACTTTCTAATTTCTTTCTCTCAGCACTGTTCATGCTTATGTTTTCAGTCATGCACTCGGAAGGTTTTCCTCCAACACTAGAACCAATCTGTGGACCAACTCATCCTTTGGATGCGATTCCAATTTACCCCGACGACGTCCATTTGCTGCAATTTGCTTTGAATCTTGAACACTTAGAAGCTGATTTTTTCTTGTATGGAGCACTGGGTTATGGTCTTGATAGAGTCGCTCCGGAATTAGTAATGGGTGGACCACCGCCAATTGGAGCACAGAAAGCTAATCTTGATGAACTTGTTAACCGTATTATTGAGGAGTTTGGATATCAAGAAGTTGGCCATTTAAGGTAGTATATTTTGTAGTTTTCCTTCATTTTTATTTTCTTCTCCTTATAGTAAAACAGTATCTGTAGGGGTCGTCCAATTCATAACAATGTTCACTGTTTAAATTATTAGGGCTATTAAAACGACAGTTGGTGGATTTCCAAGGCCGTTGTTGAATCTTAGTGCTTGTAATTTTGCTACGATAATGAATGAAGCATTTGGATATACTCTGGATCCTCCATTTGATCCATATGCAAACAGCCTGAATTTCATGTTGGCTTCATACGTGATTCCATACGTTGGACTTACTGGTTACGTCGGTGCGAATCCATTCATGAAGGGATGGAAAACAAAAAGGGTATGAACTCTAGCTATATCATTATATAAGTTGTCCAGTTCATTAATTTTAATGTAATAAGTTCTGCATATTGGTGTGTTTTGCAGTTGTTAGCAGGTTTATTAGGTGTAGAATCAGGGCAGGATGCTGTCATAAGAACTTATCTGTACGAAAGGGCAGATTATACAGTGTACCCATACGAGTACACTGTCGCTGAATTTACAGAACGCATCTCAGAGCTGAGGAACGAATTAGGGATGTGCGGAATCAAAGATGAAGGTATCTGTGTGCCACCATACTTAGGAGCAGAGAACCGAACAACCAGCAACGTGTTGTCGGCTGACTACAATTCCTTATCTTATGCTCGAACACCACGTGAAATTTTGAGGATTGTATATGGAACTGGGAATGAACATGTTCCCGGTGGATTCTTCCCAAATGGAGCGAACGGAAAGATTGCCAGAGAACTACATTATTACAAATCATAAGAGATGTACTGCTTGATGAACTTTTATATTTATGTCCTATATCGAATAAAGTGGAGGGAAACCAGATTATTGCTCACGTAGTAACTATGTGCAATCCTTTTGCCGTTCTCATTCATGTTCTCAGTCATCCATATATAATGTATGTTTTTCGGGTTTTCGTCATGTATTCGGCTACTTAGAATAATGTAATTGTACCGTTTTTTCTGTTTAAGCACAAGGCTGAATTATTACAAGGTCGGCCTCATCATTTTTCTATTTAAAAGTATTAGGTGCTCCCATTTGCCATCGAGGTTAATTTGCATTTAATACGCACATATAACCGTTGATAGATTTTGTACTTGCATTTGTCGAGCTTTGATTTTGGTTGTCGAACAGCTATCAAGTGGACTTTGAGCTTGAAATCTGTACCAGCAGAGAGCAGAGTACGTGCATCTATTGTAATGTACATTCTTTTTTCAAATGGCCGCATGGTCAACAGAGGTTAAATGGTTGAGCTGCATAATTGAAATACTAGACTCTAGACTAAAGCCATCCAAATATCCAATAACGAACATGTTCGTTAATTTTTTCTGGCTTAAGTGACTCGTCTGGATGTGAGTCATCTAGATCTAACTCATTATATATGAATCGGTCTCGCCTGACTCAAAAAGTGATGAAAAACTTTTGAACCCAGTTAATGAATCAAGTACAAAATGTTACCAGACTCACATGGTCTCGAATCAAATGTTTGAGCGGAAACCATCTAACATCTGACTCGCGACAGGCTGTACTGGGTTAGATTCATATCGTGAGCCTAATACCCCTTGGACTGCTAGTTTTGTTAATGGCCAGAATGTTAAAAATTAGATTAACTCAACTATGTAATGTGGTTAGATTAGGCTAATAATTTGATTTACAATTATTGTTGAATTTTTTTTATTTTTTTTTTGAAAATTGAGCCAACTGTTAGGTAAATACAGCATGCGGTCCAGAATTTATATTTTCCAATTGTAGAAAAAGACAAAGTAACTTATGGTTGAGAAATTTTTGATTTTTTTTTTTTTTTTAGAAACTTAACATACCGTTGGGTTTTCTAACCGTAAACAATATATAAGTCAATATTTTTTGAACCGTAAAAAATTTCTACGGTTGAAAAATCAACTGTAAACCAATTCTACGGTTGGGAATTGATATTTTCCCAACTGTAACCGTTTTCAATTCAGAAGATAATTTTTAAATTCCTAGTTTAATCAAATCCAACATATTCATGCAATCAAAAGCAAAAGAAAAAGGATGGTTTTTCAAGAACCCACATTTGGGGGATATTCAAAAAGTATAACATGATAAAATAATTTAGAAAACCCCTTGTCTAAATAAATTTCGTAATGGTTAAATTATCCTTGATAAATTAGAACTAAATTAGTGGTGATATATTAGTGTGTTAAGATTAACCTTTAGGTTTTGATTTATCTTTTTGAGTTTTAGTCATATAATACAGATATACTACAAAGTGTGGAAAAAAAAGAAGGATTTTGGGGGATTTGAGTGATATGAGAGATTCTAGCGAGGAATTAGATATTGGGGAATTCTCATCTCACCAAGAAAAAGGTGCGTGCTTATATTGATTTTAATCCCAATTGTAACCTATTGTAGAGAATCAAACTTTCATCCATGAAAAAACCTCAAATCGAACCCTAAATCAAACCCTAAGTCATCCATTGATTTATATGATTTTTGTGTGTTTCAATCGTGAAATTACAAACCATAGTCGACATTGGTTTATGACGAAGGAAATACCGACTCTAAGAAATAGGTATTGCCTTAATCATAAAACAATGCCGACATTTGGTATTCCGCAAATATCCACGTACAGACGGCATTATCGAAGATATACAATGTCAATCCAATATCCTAATGAGTAAAATACGAATTACAATCCTATCAAATACGAATTACAATCCTATCATATTCTTATAAAATGAACAAAACTAAAGTTCTTTTAGACAAAGACTCTGAGAAGTAAAAAAAGGTTACTTTTAAACAACATTAATCACATCTCTCGGGTGCTTGCTTGTTGTTTATGGGTGAAAATCGTTTCGCCGATTTAGGTAAATTCGGTGGGTGAGTGAGAAACTGGTTTAAACCCTAAACAAATGTGCTGCACGTGAGCACTTTATAGATTCGAGAGATCAATACATACAAGTCCGGCCTAAACCAAGAAATGGCCGTTTCCGGACTTGCTTCGGTCACAAAGTGAAGGAGAAGGGTTGATTTGGGGAGTGAAGCAAAGAAAGGTGTTGAGACCGAGAATAGTTACGGGAGAGTAGTGTCTCGACTTGTATCGTAAAGTGAAAGCTTAGGAAGCTTGCAAGAGATGAAAGCTTTTGGAGATCTTGTAAAGTTGCCTTTTCCGAGAGTGTAGTATTTTTCTCCGACCGAGACTTGTTGTCTGGTGGAAATAGGTAAGACCTATTTATACAAGTCGAGATTGAAACGTACCCTGGCCTCATGAAGGAAGAGAGTAAAGGGTGAAATAATGGGAGGAGGTGGTAACCGCATGGTGTTAATGGGTGAAAACGTTTTCACCATTATTTCCTCATTTATTTGACCGCTTTATTCCTTTTCACGCTTTCTTAATGTGAGCGTAGTGTACGCCCTAAGTCCTTGTGACCGCCAAACCAAAAAACCCCGGAAAGCATCCCCGGTTTGTGTTGATATCTCGTTGGTTGCACCTTGAGTGCAAGTGGCGCCGCTAGTGGCGCGTGTGGCATGTGCCATTGGCATGTGCGGAATGCCCTTGTTGCGGGTTGTACTTGACGCAAGTGGTAATGCCATAGCTGCTAGTGGCGTGCGTGGCATGTGCCAATGGCATGTGCGGAATGCCTTGGTGGTAGGTTATATGTTGAGTGTAAGTGTCAATGCCAGAGCTGCTAGTGGCGTGTGTGGCATGTGCCAATGGAATGCCTTGGTGATAGGTTGCACGGTTTGCAAGTTAGGCTACCAGCGTGTGTGTTTGGCATGTGCCAATGGCATGTGCGGAATGCCTTGGTGGTAGGTTGCACGGTTTGCAAGTTAGGCTACCAGCGTGTGTGTTTGGCATGTGCCAATGGCATGCGTGGCCATTAGGGCCGTGGCCTTGGTAGGAAAAGCTACCACCGAGCATGTTGGCATGTGCCAATGGCATGCGTGGCCGACTTGGCTTAGGTTGCATGGTTTGCAAGCCTAGGGCGCTATATTTGGCATGCGCCAATGGCATAGCGGCTTGGAAATATGGCTTGTGGCACGCGTTGGCACGTGCCAATGGCACGTACGGCCATGTTGACCTAGTTGCACGTTTTGCAAGCCTAGGGCGCTATATTTGGCATGCGCCAATGGCATAGCGTCTTGGAAATACGGCTTTGTGGTACGCGTTGGCATGTGCCAATGGCACGTCACGGCCATGTTGACCTAGTTGCACATTTTGCAAGCCTAGGGCGCTATATTTGGCATGCGCCAATGGCATAGCGGCTTGGAAATATGGCTTGTGGCACGCGTTGACATGTGCCAATGGCACGTACGGCCATGTTGACCTAGTTGCACGTTTTTGCAAGCCTAGGGCGCTATATTTGGCATGTGCCAATGGCATAGCGGCTTGGAAATATGGCTTGTGGTACGCGTTGGCATGTGCCAATGGCACGCACGGCCATGTTGACCTAGTTGCACGTTTTGCAAGCCTAGGCGCTATCTTTGGCATGTGCCAATGGCATAGCGGCTTAGTTTGGCATGGTTGCCAATGAGTGTGATATGTAGTTTGGTTTTGGCGTTCTTTGCCATGGTGCGCAGTGTGCGGCTTGGTTTTGGCGTTGTTCTGTGATGGCGCAGGGAGGTTCGGCTTGGTTTGGCATTGTTGCCATGGCGCGCCGATGTGCGGCTTGGTTTGGCATTGTTGCCGTGGTGCGCGATGTGCGGCTTGGTTTGGCATGGTTGCCGTGGTGCACGCTTGTGTGCGGCTTGGTTTTGGATGGTTGCGTGGTGCGCGATGTGCGGCTTGGTTTGGCATTGTTGCCATGGTGCGCGATATGCGGCTTGGTTTGGCATGGTTGCCGTGGTGCTGATGTGCGGCTTGGTTTGGCATTGTTGCCATGGTGCGCGATGTGCGGCTTGGTTTGGCATTGTTGCCATGGTGCGCAGTGTGCGGCTTAGTTTTGGAATTAGGTTTGTGTTGAAAACCCTAATGCGGTATTTTGAAAAATACCCCTATTAATTATTTACACCTGAGTTAAATGCTCTTAGTTAATGTGTTGCGGGTAACACTAGGTCATGGGGTTTTACGATTTTACCCTTGTTTAAAAACCACCATCAACATTAAGTCCCCTTCTTAGCTCGGAACAGGGGGCTTTGTTGCGAGGTAAGCATAAGATGGTGACGGACTATCAACAAAGAAACCGTAAAGAGAATTGAGGGGCTTGTCGACCTTATAAATAGGATTTGGGATCCTTGCCTCCGGGAGTTTTGCACAAATAGGAGGGCCGGCACAATTGGTGGGGCCGGTGCGGCTTGGGCGACGTTGGGAAGTTGCGTGGAACCGGGAAGCGAGTGTGCTAGCTGGTGGGGTGGGCGCAAGGTGTGGAAGGCTAGTGCGTGCTTGCGGGCGTGACTTGGGCGGCCATTGAGAAGTTGGCGCAATTGGTGGGGCCGGTGGAACTTGGGCGACATTGGGAAGTTGCGTGAAACTGGGAAACTGTGTGTGCTAGCTGGTGGGACCGGCGCAAGGTGTGGAAGTTGTGCGTGCTTGCAGGCGTGACTTGGGCGGCCATTGAGAAGTTGGCGCAATTGGTGGGGCCGTTTCTTACGCACGATTTTGGAAAGGAAATCCTTCCCTATTTCAGAATCCTCACGCCTATGTATATAAAGTCCCTTTCTCCCATCTTGTACTTTCATCTTTTCATCCTTTCCTACCAGCGACAGAGTCATAAAGAAGAACCAATTTCCAGGTATGTCTTCCAGTATTTCTCTTTTTTTTTTTTTTATGTAGGTGTAAACCCTAGGCGTTTTTCTTTGCGCATATAATTTCCTGGCGTGTCTCTTGTAGAAAATATTGTATGTATGCAACCAAGGGAAATACTGCATATATTATTCGAACCCGTAGGAGAGTGCTCCATATATTATTTTGAACCCGAAGAAGGTTGTTGTAGACGCACTTGAACCCGTATAAAATACCGCGTATATAATTTTGAACCCTGAAGAAAATACTGCGTGTGCGGTCTTGAACCCGTAGAAAATAATGTACATGAATCTCGAAGAAGAATACTGTATATATGCTCCATACGACTTCGAACCCGCTGGAGATATTGTATATATGATTTTTCGGCCCTGAAAGAAATACTGCGCGTGCAGTTTTGAACTCGTAGAAAAATGCTCTACATAATTTTGAACCCGAAGAAGGATACTGTAGGCACACTTGAACCCATATAAAATACCGCGTATATAGTCTTGAACCCGAAGAAAATTCTGCGTATATAGTCTTGAACCCGAAGAAAATTCTGCATATATAGTCTTGAACCCGAAGAAAATTCTGCATATATAGTCTTGAACCGGAGAAAATACGCCCTCCTCTTTTTTTATTATTTCGGGTTTTCTTTTGTTGGGCGCGGTTATGTGTCAGGGAGATAATCTTGTTTTTTTTTGTGTGCAGGTATCTTGTTACTAGGTTGCTATTAAAAGATGTTACCTGGACAAAATTTCGCTTCCTCAAAGGATGTCCATAATTCCAAACCAAACACGAATGATGAGTTCTTCGCCAAAAACTCGTCTCTGCTCGGAAAAATCACCTGTGCTTCGTGCCAATTTTGTTAATTGTGGTGAAGATGACAGGAAGACACGTTCGATTCGCCCGAGAGAATACTATACGGATCTTGTCTTCAAAAAGGGTATACTCCTCTTCTAACATTGATTTCGAGGATGTGTCAAAGCCCATTGCGTTCTTTTGGTAGATGGGTTGAGTTCATGGTGAGTAAGGAGCGCATAAGCACCAACCTGACTCGAGCGCAGATTATTGATGCTTTGTCGAGCTTCAAGTAAACCTCCGGATTAGGAAGGATATCCTTGGGCTTGGTTGCTTTCATCTCCAGATGGTGTTCGGACACCCATACAATCATATGTAGATGGGGTGAGATAACTTTCTCCTTGGAGAGTGTGGCTCTCTTGCTGAATCTTCCGGTAACTAGGAATCTTAAAATCCAATTATCTGAAAGTGAGGTGAAGATGCGGGATGACCTTGCCGCTAAGTTGGGAGATTACGCTCGAAAAGACTCCGCTGCGAAGTCGAAGGATTCTGTCCGGAAAGAGGATGAAAGGTGCTTTTATAGCTGGTGGATGTCTCAGTGGTTTCCGGACGAGTTGGAACCTGAACAAAGCGATGATCTTCATGTTGCGGCATTTTGGCTCTCTCGGTTGTCTAGAGACATTTTTGATGACTGATTCGGCAAGAAGGAAATAAGACCGAGTTGCTAGCGGTTCTTTGTGAAGTTAGCAAAGGTGAACTTCTTCCCATTGGCAAGCTATTCCTCGGTTCCTCGTATGTGCATCCGGATCACCTAGTTGCGAACACGCGAGTTTCGAATGGTTTCATGAAAGTGACTTCATATGTGCACGTTGCTTTCCGCAAGTCTGGCTATGGGAGCACTTTGAGAAGTATGCTCCGAAACCGATGCCTTCGATTCCCGCGAGTTGGGGGTTCCCGAATTCTTCGATGGGTGAACAGGCCCAAAGGTTGGCGTGAGCTTGGTTAGTCTTCTTGATAAGTTAACGAAATCAATTTTCGCCCATGGGAGCCCGGTCCATAGGTCGCTGACTCAAATTGACACCTTTGCTTCTGCTCCACTCACGTCTTTGTCTTCTAATGGCGATTTGAGCGTTGGTGAAAACTTGTTCGTTCAAAGCTGCTTGCCCGGTTATATGCCATCTTTCTTCATGGGGTCTTTCCAGATAGTTGCTTACAATATTGACCGTGCTGCTCGTCACATGGGTTTCGATCAAGGGGTACTTCTTGCTTACCGGCCCGGTGCTTCCTAAGGATTCATTGCGTGCCGCCCTCAATGCCCGGTGCCTCGAGCCAGGGTATCCGCCTTCCCTTCTTACAAATGGGAAGAGTAACTTCGACGACCTTTGGCTATAATGAGTTCTCAAAGTGCGATGAGTTTATTATGATCCGTGCTTTTGTGAATAACGTGGTGGAGAACGTTCGTTGTAAACCTTCCCCAGCTTTGAAGAAGTATCCGATGTTGAGAGACCTCGAGCGAAAGTTGCCTAGCAACTCGAAAGTCCCAGGTGCCAAGGAACGGAGAACGAAGAATCGTCTTTGGCGGGTTCGGACGGTTTCAAAGACCCTTCCTCGCCTCTCGTGTCTTTCGGTTCTTCCAATAACCGGGTATGTATCGCCTCTTCTTTGGTTTTTCTCAAAACACGTGAATTTCTCATGAAAACATGCGTCTTGTTTCCTCCAGGGCTTCGGTAGTGATAATGCTTTCGTTGCCCTTGCACGTTGCAGGAGACAGCGATTTCTTCAAAGAATCCCAGAAAGACCGAGCCTTCTCATAGCGATGATGAGTCGGAGAAAGAAGAAAGTTCGACAAGTGAGAGTGGTTCCTCCGCAGTCTCGGTTCTTTTCGGGAAGTGGTTCGGTGAGTTTCGCGTTTCTTTTCTCTCTCGTTTCTTCTCTTTGAAAAATGTCTAACTCGAGTTCGCGGGGAGGAATCCGATTCGGAGGTTGATTCTGGGGTAGAGGCACACGAAAACTTGCCTTTGGTGACCACCATTGGTGACTTGGAGATGGGCGTTAGCCAATTGCCGGGCACATATGTGGCTCAAACGGCGGATGATTCTCGATGGTTGTTGCCGTAGACATGGAGGAAAACCCTTTGCGAGTCGTGAGGCCGAGTGCGGCGCCATTTTTGATCCTCCGTACTTGGTTCCTTATCAAGGTCATGTCTTGGTTGGCGGCTTCCAAAGGTGTCGGCTAAGCACGAGGCGTTGTACACCGAGAATCTGGGAGAAATACGGACATATGGCCACAACCAAGAAAGTCACTAGTCAATTTGCACCGATTAAGCGTGTAGAAGAGGCTTTATCTTCCATCGAGGATATGCGTGAGGTGACTGGGTCACACTGTTTCAAGACGTTATTGCCAACCGGGAGCACCATCGCAACGTGTGCGTAGAAAGGAGTTCAACACTTCGTGGTTTGTCGAAGGCCTTTTTGAGATCCAAAAGTTGAAAGATGCAGCAATCGAAAGCCTTTCCGCTCGAGGAGATTGCACGACAGAGGTAGAACTCGAAAAACTTTCCAAGATGTTGACTATGAAGAGAGCGGCTCTTGAAGATGCAAAGTTGACTTTCTCCAAGAAGAAAACAGGACCTCTGTTGGATGATTTTCCTTGAATGTTTCTCCGTTAAACTTTCATTTAGGTTCTTTTTCTCTCTTTTTTTTTTTTGAAAGACATATTGGATGTCTGGTTCAAAGTTTGACCGGTTTTGGTAGACAGCTGGTAGCTTTTGAGGATATTGGATTATTTTGGGATAAATGGTTTTGATAATATGACTACGATTATGTTTTGGGAAAGGAATATTGCCTTTATGAAAGTGCGTGCTAGCAATAGGCACAATACTCGGTAGTATAATGGTTTTACTAAAGAACCTAAAAACAAATCGTATATCTTGCGCGATCTCGAATTTACTCACTTCATAGGTTTTGCGAAGATGCCTCTCTTCATGTAAAAGGCGGTTTTTTGGTAGCATCGCCAGCAAGTCCCCAATCACCGGTAGCATCTTCGGCGAGTCCCCAGTTTTCTTGTGTAGTTTTTACAACTGGTAACTGGTCGGGTAGTTGCGTCGGATTGAGTCGTCATCCCCTACCGTCTTGACATTTGGGTCGAAGAAAGAGATCGACGGTCCGACATTGTAGCCGATAGATCAATCCTCCCATTTGTGGTCGCCAATTGTTTATGGGTGAAAATCGTTCTGCCGATTTGATGAAATTCGGTGGGTGAGTGAGAAACTGGTTTAAACCCTAAACAAATGTCTTGCACGTGAGCACTTTATAGATTCGAGAGATCAATCTATACAAGTCCGGCCTAAACCAAGAAATGGCCGTTCCCAGACTTGCTTTGGTCACAAAGTGAAGGAGAAGGGTTGATTTGGGGAGGGAATCAAAGAAAGGTGTTGAGACCGAGAATAGTTATGGGAGAGTAGTGTCTCGACTTGTATCGTAGAAAGTGAAAGCTTAGGAAGCTTGCAAGAGATGAAAGCTTTTTGGAGAGCTTGCAAAGTTGCCTTTTACGAGAGTGTAGTATTTTTCTCCCCGACCGAGACTTGTTGTCCGGTGGAAATAGGTAAGACCTATTTATACAAGTCGAGATTGAAACGCACCACGGCCTCATGAAGGAAGAGAGTAAAGGGTGAAATAATGGGAGGAGGTGGTAACCGCATGGTGTTAATGGGTGAAAACGTTTTCACCATTATTTCCTCATTTATTTGACCGCTTTATTCCTTTTCACGCTTTCTTAATGTGAGCGTAGTGTACGCTGCAAGCTGTGACCGCCAAACCAAAACCCTGGAAAGCATCCCCGTTTTGTGTTGATATCTCGTTGGTTGCACCTTGAGTGCAAGTGGCGCGTGTGGCATGTGCCATTGGCATGTGCGGAATGCCCTTGTTGCGGGTTGTACTTCGAGCGCAAGTGGTAATGCCAGAGCTGCTAGTGGCGTGCGTGGCATGTGCCAATGGCATGTGCGAATGCCTTGGTGGTAGGTTGTATGTTGAGTGTAAGTGGCAATGCAGAGTCATGCTAGTGGCGTGTGTGGCATGTGCCAATGGCATGTGCGGAATGCCTTGATGGTATGTTGCACGGTTTGCAAGTTAGGCTACCAGCGTGTGTGTTTGGCATGTGCCAATGGCATGTGCGGAATGCCTTGGTGGTAGGTTGCACGGTTTGCAAGTTAGGCTACCAGCGTGTGTGTTTGGCATGTGCCAATGGCATGCGCGGAATGCCTTGGTGGTAGGTTGCACGGTTTGCAAGTTAGGCTACCAGCGTGTGTGTTTGGCATGTGCCAATGGCATGTGCGGAATGCCTTGGTGGTAGGTTGCACGGTTTGCAAGTTAGGCTACCGGCGTGTGTGTTTGGCATGTGCCAATGGCATGCGTGGCCATTAGGGCCGTGGCCTTGGTAGGAAAAGCTACCAAATGAGCATGTTGGCATGTGCCAATGGCATGCGTGGCCGACTTGGCTTAGGTTGCATGGTTTGCAAGCCTAGGGGCGCTATATTTGGCATGCGCCAATGGCATAGCGGCTTGGAAATATGGCTTGTGGCACGCGTTGGCATGTGCCAATGGCACGCACGGCCATGTTGACCTAGTTGCACGTTTTGCAAGCCTAGGGCGCTATATTTGGCATGCGCCAATGGCATAGCGTCTTGGAAATACGGCTTGTGGTACGCGTTGGCATGTGCCAATGGCACGACGGCCATGTTGACCTAGTTGCACGTTTTGCAAGCCTAGGGCGCTATATTTGGCATGCGCCAATGGCATAGCGGCTTGGAAATATGGCTTGTGGCACGCGTTGGCATGTGCCAATGGCACGTACGTCCATGTTGACCTAGTTGCACGTTTTGCAAGCCTAGGGCGCTATATTTGGCATGTGCCAATGGCATAGCGGCTTGGAAATATGGCTTGTGGTACGCGTTGGCATGTGCCAATGGCACGTACGGCCATGTTGACCTAGTTGCACGTTTTGCAAGCCTAGGGCGTTATCTTTGGCATGTGCCAATGGCATAGCGGCTTAGTTTGGCATGGTTGCCAATGAGTGTGATATGTAGTTTGGTTTTGGCGTTGATGCCATGGTGCGCAGTGTGCGGCTTGGTTTTGGCGTTGTTGCAGTGGCCCGCAGGTTGCGGCTTGGTTTGGCATTGTTGCCATGGCGCGCAGTGTGCGGCTTGGTTTGGCATTGTTGCCATGGTGCGCAGTGTGCGGCTTGTTTTGGCATGGTTGACGTGGTGCGCAGTGTGCGGCTTGGTTTGGCATGGTTGCCGTGGTGCGCAGTGTGCGGCTTGGTTTGGCATTGTTGCCACGGTGCGCAGTGTGCGGCTTGGTTTGGCATGGTTGCCGTGGTGCGCATGTGCGGCTTGGTTTGGCATTGTTGCCATGGTGCGCAGTGTGCGGCTTGGTTTGGCATTGTTGCCATGGTGCGCGAGTGCGGCTTTAGTTTTGGAATTAGGGTTTGTGTCGAAAACCCTAACTGGTATTTTGAAAAAATACCCCTATTAATTATTTACACCTGAGTTAAATTCTCTTAGTTAATGTGTTGCGGGTAACACTAGGTCATGGGGTTTTACGATTTTACCCCTTGTTTAAAAACCACCATCAACAGCAGCGTAGCTGGATTTTGGTAACCTCAAACACCAAACGGTATTATCAAACAAAGAGTCGGCATATACAGTCGGCATTGAAAAGTGTTTCTCGATAATGCCGACTGTGGTCAACTTCGAAGCAGAGAAATGCAATTTGGAAACAATGGGGCAATAGAGAAAACAATATAGTCATCATTGTGATTAAATTTTGAAACAATGCAAACAAAAATAACCAAAAATCGGCATTGATATAATTTGAACCGACGATAGCGATTCCTAACAGGCAAAAAATCTATTTAGCAGTCGACATTGTATTCAACGAAAAGAAAAAATCGACTAAAATTATCGGCATCCATCCACAAAACATTGTCGACATTGCATTCATACATAAACCAATACTGACAGTTACTCTGTAACTCTTCAATTTTACTTAATTTTTGACTTTAAACCTAAACAATTTAATCACACCACAACGAAAGTTAATGGACGAAGAAATTTTTGGAATCGTCGACTAATTGATGATGAAACGAATAAGAAGAGGAGCAGCTATTTTTTAGGATTTTTACTATTTTCCACTCTTCTTAGAATTTTTAAAGTGATTCTGCTTCTCAATTCTAATTATTTCCTACGTACAAAAGTCAAATTAAATTGACAAATATATTGCTACTCTTATTTGTCGTCTTTTTCTTCTTCATTAATCTCCCTTTTTTCATTAAAAAACTAATAACCATAGACTAAAAATCTGTTTAATTATAGCATCACAAAAACTTATTATTTCTTTATTTTTATCATTTAGTTCATCGATAACTAAACAAATTTTACTCTGTAATTGATGATGAAACGAATTTTTATCATTTAGATTATCAATACTGACAGTTACTCTGTAACTCTTCAATTTTACTTAATTTTTGACTTTAAACCTAAACAATTTAATCATACCACAACGAAAGTTAATGGACGAAGAAATTTTTGGAATCGTCGACTAGTTGATGATGAAACGAATAAGAAGAGGAGCATCTATTTTTTAGGATTTTTACTATTTGCTACTCTTCTCAGAATTTTTAAAGTGATTCTGCTTCTCAATTCTAATTATTTCCTACGTACCACCTACGTACAAAAGTCAAATTAAATTGACTAATATATTGCTACTCTTATTTGTCGTCTTTTTCTTCTTCATTAATCTCCCTTTTTTCATTAAAAAACTAATAACCCTAGACTAAAAATCTGTTTAATTATAGCACACAAAAACTTACTATTTCTTTATTTTTATCATTTAGTTCATCGATAACTAAACAAATTTTACGATTTTTCTTATCTAAACCAAAGTAATCAAATATATTTTCTTAATTTCTTAATGAATTATTCTGAATTCGTAGTCATCAATAATGAGACTACCCAGATTTATCATAGTCATCAACAATTTGTAGACACAAATTTCAAACTTGCTGGATAGTTTTTGAATTTTAGAAGATCAGCAAATTAGGAAATCAATGATTACAAGGCCAACCATCATAATTTGACGCTTGTATAATCACTTGTCTTCTTGGTAGCGTCTTTTAATACGGGATCATCAATCGGAAGATACACAAATTAAAAAAAAAAAAAAAAAAAAAAAAAAAAGGGTTTAAGGTGGTCTCGGTTTTGGAAGAAGAGGACGGGGATGGTGGTGGTTGTGGTTGTGGTTGTGGTGGTGGGTGGGAAAAGTAGTAATGTTTTTAGGGTTTTTAGATGTAGGGTGGATAAAAAAAAATGTAGGGCGTAAAAAGCAAAGTCAAAATATGTGAAAGTAGTATTTAGTATATTTTAAAATTTATTTAGGCGGTAAATAGGATAATTAGGTGTGGTAATTAATGTGAGTGGAAAATAGGAAAAGCGTGGGTGGTAAATAGGTGAAACCACCTAAAGGGCGGTATTGACATTTCATCACAAACAAATACCCCCTTAGTGAAAATGCAGCCCCATGTTAGTATCCCCAATATGTGGAGGTGTCCCCCAAATGTGAGTTCTTTTTCAAATTTTTACCCAATTGAAGTCATTATTGGCTGAGATAATCGTTGGTGAAGAAGGAAAAATGTAAGAAGAGGCGAGGAGAAGAAGAGAGGAAGAAGAAGAGGCAACTTTATTTTATTTTTTAGGTTTAGTTTTTAATTTTGATCTTAATTACTCCCTTCGTCCCGGTTTAATTGAAGGTGTGGGTGTTTTCACACAAATTATGGAAATGGAAAGAGAATAATTTTTTTTCCATATCTACCCTCGATAATACCTCATGAGATATTTAAGTCTCCTAATTTTTAATTTTTATTAGATCTTGTAATCTAGTGAGTTTTATTTTGGAAGTTGAGGCCATATTCTATTTTAAGTTTGTGCATGATTTCAAAGCAAAGAAAAATCAGGAAAGTTTTGGAAAAAAACATGAAAACCTTCAAGTAATACAAAAGCTTAAACCTTCGTCTAAAATGGGACGTTGGAAGTAGATTTTAGGTTAGGTAATTACGTTAATTGTCAAAGGGTATTTTTTATAATTTAGGCCCCCTTCATCCGTTTAAATCCATATGAGTCCTCAAAACCAAATCTTTGGATCCCTTGTAATAGGATTCTTTAAGAAAGAAAGTTTGTTGTCGCCAAGGAGAGTCCCAAAATGCTAGAGTTTCTCTAAAGTTAGAAATAATATGTATATATGCTCATAGCAATGGATCCAATCATGAAAGGCTTGACTTTACTCATGTAAGAGCATCTAAATGAGTTAAGCGCATGGCCATGGCAATTATAACGCAATGATGACAGTACATTAGCTAAGGCTTAGAGTTGTATGTGCATCACATGCATGCCAGAGCAATGAGTTAGCTTAGAATGGTTATAAACTGGGTTTATAACCTTGTTTGGAAATGCCTAACCACCAAGGACAAGCGTGGCATCAGTTGCGAAGACAACACAAAAACTAGTTGAAAAGCACTAATTAACGCTTAGTTTAACTTCCTATAGAAAAATGTCTGTCCAAAGGCTGTGAAATAGTTGCACACAGTTTAGCTATGTTCTTGGCGTTATAAACAGGCCAGAGAACATCTGTGATAGGAGTTCCTTGAATAATAAAGGCACCAACATTGTAGTAGAGTGAGTTTAGGCTTAGTTAGGCAATTGGAACGAATTTTTGTAATCTTCCACTAAGTTAATGAAAATGATTTCGTTGGCTTAAATCTTGTCTATGTGTTATTTGCGTTAGTGCAAACTTGTATGGTTGAAGTACGAATAGGTGAATAATTTTCACCGAGCCATTATATTGTCGGGTCATATTGAAGCCAAAATTTACAAAAGTTCATTTATTGGTGTTACCGTTTATATAAGCAAAAAAAAAAATTAAAAAAAAAATGGGTTACCAAACTGTTTATATACTTTTACCTGTGTGTTGATGGTGGATTTTCGTTCAAGGTTAAATTTGTAAATAACCGGAAAACTCATGCGCTGACATCTTGTAAAAGATAAAGCCATTTAAAAAGTGTTGGATACTCCCTCACTTAATTCACCAAGAATGGAGCATGTAGCAACAATCCCATTCTGTGAATACATGAAATTCCTCCAGGTTGGAGCATGTGGCAACAATCCCTTCCTGTGAATTTCATATCAGCCTTGTATTTCCAAAGTACTCATTATCGGTGTGGCATGACGACCGAGTGTTACCCCACAGCAGTAACACGAACCTCCAAGCACTATAATGAAACCATGTACGAAATACCCGCATGTGCCGATTCTCGGTGTGTTATACTAGCCCGAGCCCTCTCGGTGTTATACTAGCCCGATTTAGCCCCTCTCGGTGTGTTATACTAGCCGATTGAGCATCCCATCGACCATATCAAGACGGATATGATTCGATCGCGATCATCCAACTCCACAAGCATGATTGGATGACCCAGATCAATTCCATCACCCCCAAGCAGGTATGGAATACACACAGCCGACCCCGCATGGTCGACCATTGGCCTTCGCTTGCCAAGAAATCGTCCATACCAAGCATTATGGACGGAAAAACCCTAAATTAGGGTTTGCGGCATATTACATGTGCCGCAAAACGGTCTCAACCATCCATCTTCGCAGGTATAGATGGAGGGTGTAGATGTAGACTCAAAGGGCCCGGAGCATGTCGACACAATCACCATGTGACCGCCTACACACTTGACCAATCGGTCAAAACCAACCATGATTGGTTACAACAAATTCGTCCGCCTAAAAGAGCATGGTCGCACGGCTTTGAAAGCCAAAATTAGGTTCAAGCCATCACGCGCGTCCATCTTCTCCCCGCACGAATGGAGGGTCACAGATTAGATTAAGCAGGTCCGGTTATACCAGCATGACCATCGTGGGCCCATCTACCTCCTCATGCGGTCGGCCAAGGCATATCATGCCCGGCTAATCCAAAACGCCCGCCCAAACATGCGTGGTTACACTTCCCAAATTGCAATTGATCTCGACCACTCAACTTCACCGGATGATTTGAATGGCTTAGATCACGTTTTCATGGGATAATCAGTATATAGGTGTGAACACCAGCCTACCACCTACACGCTGGAGTGATCGACCAAGACCGACCAAGGACGGTTGTCTTGGAACGCGTGCGGGAATATCACGCGGTTATCAACTCCTTTGCGGTAAGAAATTTCTGCCGAAACCGATCTCAACCACTCAACCGTGCCGGTCAATTTGAGTGGCCTAGATCGCGCCTTCTTGGGAAATTGAGACATGGACGTGTACACCGGCATGCCATCAACATGCATGACCGGTCGGTCCTCTCCAAAGCCCTTCCCATGCTTGGTTTCGACAAAGTCGAAGAGTGATGCTTGCGCACCTCTTCAAAAACCCTAGTATTCATTAACGGCCGTGAGATGAGTGTCTCAAACATCATCTCATCCGTTCAACTTCACCAGCCTTGGTTATACAACCCCGGTCGAGTTATTTGGTTAGTGAGGCATCATTACCCATCACTTTACCACACCACAATGCAGTACCTGCATAAAATACACACGATACTTCACAAGTATCGACTTTCTGAATAACACAGTTATTCAATTCGGCATTACATGCTATCTTTCGTGGATCCACGATCCGCACATTCCAGACATCAATCATGTCACAAACTCGGGGATACTTACTGGGGTATTGGTCTGCGGTTTACGAGCGTGCGTGCAGGCAACGCGCCATCACAAGAACGTGTTAGGAAGTCATGGACGGTTAGAGATGAACAGAGAAGTGGGCAAGGCGGTCGACGCACAACTCCACTACTCCATCACTCCACTTCCTCCACTTCCCACGAGAGACGTGAATGAGGCTCAATGACATGTATAAATAGGTTCTCCGCCCTATTTCAAACAACAACACAAGTTCAGACGAGACAAAAACCAAGTGTTAATACAAATCGTATTCAAACACCCGCAGCCTCGCTTGCATCAACCGCAAGCCTCGCTCAACATTACAAGTCATAAGCAAGCCAACACCTTCACAATCTCAACACCTTCTTCGCTTCCCTCCCTAAGACCAACCCCATCTCCTTCACTTTGTGACCGAAACAAGTCCGGAACGGCCATTTCTTGGTTTAGGCCGGACTTGCATGATTGATCTCTCGAATCTACAAGCACTCACCGCATCACAGGTGCATTTGTTTAAAGGTTTAAATTCATTCCTCATCCACACCCCAAATTACCAAATTCTGCAGGAGTAGTTTTCACCCATCAACAATTGGCGACCACAGTGGGAGGTTGATCTATCGGTTGTAAAAAAATTGAATTCTCAATTCTTCGGTTTTCGGCTCACGATGCATCCTCATCAGAAACCACAAAGGTTCGAGATACCATGGGAAGTGTAGATAGAACGTCGGAGGATGTCTTGGCAAATCAAGCTGGTATCACCGGAAGACGAGCGAGACATTTCGCCTTTTGAATGACATAGCAAAGACAATTACAAGAAGGATCGCGGGCATCTACTCAAGCAAAGTGCAAGAAATGCCGAATCCTTAGTCGAGTCACACCTTTACCGGTGGAGAGGCAAAAGAGCGCCGTAATCGCAGTGACTCAGAAAGATGAACAACATGGTCCAGTCAACAATGGAGAACCGAGGCAACTCCACGGAGGAGAGGACTTGTCCGAGTACTACAACGTCTACCGAATAAAGAAATGGAGCCCGCAGCCTACGGATCCTTGCTGGAAGATTTATATCTCAAGACCCTTGTCGAAGCCGTGAAGAAATGCTTGAGGAAGGAGAGATCAATCAAGGAACACGTGAGTACGAGGATGGGAACGTTTAATTCGATCACTCGCGGTGATATTACAACACCTCCCATCACGAGCCGCAGCATTTGCAAGTCCACGGCATCTCATCAAGTGTAACACCTCAGGTAGTCACTAGAGCAACAACTTCCACTCCTTCATCGTGACGAGGAACCGGAGGGGCGAGAGGAGGACCATCTCCCATTACCATTGCAGACTTGATGGAAAAGCAGGAAGTTCTTGTCAAGACTCAAACGGATATGGCCGTAACTCGGAAAGAGGTACTCACTTTTCTTAAGATATTAACTGATCGATTTCCACATGACCCGCAACAGCCCCTGGAGCCAACAAGGAATGAATTCAACGCACCGGAGAAGGTACTTCAATGGCACGGACCTACATGGACCTCGATCAAAGAAGCGACACCGCATATGAGCGGTCCCGTCGTGGAGGCTCCTACACTGGGACCGATCCTCACAACGATCTTCCTCAAGTCAATAGTTTCATTATGAACCGTGAGGCCGGTGGATCGGGAAGCGGTTTCTCTAGTGAAAAGTTTATGCAAACTTTCACACCTCTCGAAGAATCAAAGCACGCGGAGACGTTTTGCTGCAATCAACCGGAGAGGAAGGTCACGACCGTGACCTACATGTCACCGCACGCATCAAGGATTCGAGAGTTCAAGACGCCCTTATCTACACAGAGCGTCTTCGAATGTGATTACTATCAAGACTCTCAAGTACATCCAAGGTTCTCCCAGCAAGGTCGTATTTTAATCCTACCAAATGACGGACTTCAAGGGAAACCAAACCAAAGACATACGGGAGGAGCTCCGCTAAAAGAATCGACAAGTTCGTTTCATCCCACTCCCCACGTGGGCGTCAATTCGGGAAGAAGACAGAGCTTGCATCATTGAGAGCTAAAACCCACAATGCATCTTTGCTGACGAAGCATTCTTCTCCATCCTGTAAAGCCACGACCCACGTTCACACGAAGAGGGAACGCACTTTTGTGGCGAGTCGTGACCAGAAAGGGAAAACGGTATACCGATACTGCCATTATCAATTAGCGGGGGATACTGCTACCCAGTCTCTCCACCCAATGGAATGCTACGACAGCAATGAACCACAACAACAAGTGCTAGATACTCCACAACAGCTGCAAGAGGGCACCAACTCCACAACTGATGAGATTGAAATCGTTGAGGAATCTCCTAGGCCTATCTCCATCAGCTCAACCTTGTGTACGGATAAACGCACGAAGCTCGTGGAACTTCTCAAAGAGTATCAGGACATGTTCGCTTGGAGATATGAAGAAATGCCGGATTTAGATGAAAATTGGTCATCCATCATCTACATGTCATACCTGGATCCAAGTCGGTTAAACAGTTGCAGTTTAGACACGAGGAAAATGGATAGATCAGTCTTGCATAGACTTTAAACTTGAACAGTGTTGCTCCAAAAACAATCCTCCTCTACCCGACATCGACATGTTAGTAGATGCAAACAAGCGGACACAACATGTTCTCCTCCATGGATGGATGCGGCTACAACCGGATAAGAATGTACGAGCATGATGCAAGTAAGATATCTTTTCGAACTCCTCTCGGAAAATTTTATTATACCATACTCGCCATTTGGTTTAAGGAATACCGGTGCAACGTATCAACGCTCTATGACGGTAATCTTCCACCGGAGCCGATACCTCAAGGGAGCAGCCTCAAGAAGATAACGAACCACACTTGGGACCGAGGCTCACCATGAAGTTCCTTCACCGTCACCAAGGAATTCTTCAACATGAGAGATGTGGTCAGTCAAGAAACATGGAATTCGCAAGGGTAAATTGAATCAAGAGGGAAACACTTCAACACTCCCTCTAGCGTAAGCCGCCTCAATGGTCTATTCAAGAGCCGCTCAATGCTCTCTCTCCGGGACCCCTTTTCGCTTCATAATCCTACTTCAACACCCTCTCCGGATCCACCTCAACGTTCGCACCGAAGCCACTTTAACATCCTCTCAAGTCGTTTCAACACTCAAGCTACATCAACAATCTGCGCTCCGGTCAAGTTATCTTTGATGTACTCATTGCTCAACATACGTCTCATCCATCCTTCATGAGGACCCAGTGAGCATGAAAACCCTGAAGTCGATAGGAGGAGGGCTATTCGTGGAACGGATATTTTCACATAGTTGGAAGGGCGCGGTGAACAACTCATCGTCAATGTTCGGCATATCCTTGAAGCCGCCAACACTTCCGACTTGGTACCAAGCATTATCTCCGAAGACATCTCAACGGGGATTCTTTTCTTCCACAATGAAATAAAAGACAGGAGTTAGAACTTGTATGAAAATACAGGAGAGATGTAGGCACAACCCCACGATCGAGCGGAGCAAGCACGGAGCGGGCCCTCGACCGAAGCAGGCATAGAAAGGTCGATCGAAGCAGGCAAGACCGACATCATACTAGGGGAACGCTCTCCTATATGCATTTTAAACGTAACATACTCCAAGGACGGGATAACCCGTCTCTCCCGGTAACATCTAACTTTGCCTCATAAGTTTTATCTTTAATTGTCACCATCTCATGCCTACCACACAATAGTGTAACCATTATGTGCTAGGCGGGGGACTTAATGTTGATGGTGGATTTTCGTTCAAGGTTAAATTTGTAAATAAGGAAAACTCATGCGCCGACATCTTGTAAAAGATAAAGCCATTTATAAAGTGTTGGATACTCCTCACTTAATTCACCAAGAATGGAGCATGTAGCAACAATCCCATGCCCGTGAATACATGAAATTCCTCCGGGTTGGAGCATGTGGCAACAATCCCTTCCCGTGAATTTCATATCAGCCTTGTATATCCAAGTACTCATTATCAGTGTGGCATGACGACTGAGTGTTACCCTTACAGAGTAACACGAACCTCCAAGCACTATAATGAAACCATGTACGAAATACCGCACAGCCGATTCTCGGTGTGTTATACTAGCCCGAGCCCTCTCTGTGTTATACTAGCCCGATTTAGCCCCTCTCGGTGTGTTATACTAGCCCGATTGAGCATCCCAAGACCGACCATATCAAGACGGATATGATTCGATCGCGATCATCCAACTCCACAAGCATGATTGGATGACCCAGGATCAATTCCATCACCCCCAGCGGGTATGGAATACACACGGCCGACCCCGCATGGTCGACCATTGGCCTTCGCAAGCCAAGAAATCGTCCATACCAAGCATTATGGACGGAAAACCCTAAATTAGGGTTTGCTGCATATTACATGTGCCGCAAAACGGTCTCAACCATCCATCTTCGCAGGTATAGATGGAGGGTGTAGATGTAGACTCAAAGGGCCCGGAGCATGTCGACACAATCACCATGTGACCGCCTACACACTTGACCAATCGGTCAAAACCAACCATGATTGGTTACAACAAATTCGTCCTCCTAAAAGAGCATGGTCGCACGGCTTTGAAAGCCAAAATTAGGGTTCAAGCCATCACGCGCGTCCATCTTCTCCGCACGAATGGAGGGTCACAGATTAGATTAGCAGTCCGGTTATACCAAAGATGACTATCGTGGGCCCATCTACCTCCTCATGCGGTCGGCCAAGGCATATCATGCCCGGCTAATCCAAAACGCCCGCCCAAACATGCGTGGTTACACTTCCCAAATTGCAAATTGATCTCGACCACTCAACTTCACCGGATGATTTGAATGGCTTAGATCACGTTTTCATGGGATAATCAGGTATAGGTGTGAACACCAGCCTACCACCTACATGCTGGAGTGATCGACCAAGACCGACCAAGGACGGTTGTCTTGGAACGCGTGCGGGAATATCACGCGGTTATCAACTCCTTTGCGGTAAGAAATTTCTCGCAAACCGATCTCAACCACTCAACCGTGCTTGGCCAATTTGAGTGGCCTAGATCGCGCCTTCTTGGGAAATTGAGACATGGACGTGTACACCGGCATGCCATCAACATGCATGACCGGTCGGCCCCTCTCCAAAGCCCTTCCCATGCTTGGTTTCGACCAAGTCAAGAGTGATGCTTGCGCACCTCTTCAAAAACCCTAGTATTCATTAACGGCCGCAGATGAGTGTCTCAAACATCATCTCATCCGTTCAACTTCACCAACTTGGTTATACAACCCCGGTCAGAGTTATTTGTTAGTGAGGCATCATTACCCATCACTTTACCACACCACAATGTTAAACACTCGCATAAAATACACACGATACTTCACAAGTATCGACTTTCCGAATAACACGGTTATTCAATTATTGGCGATTACATGCTATCTTTCGTGGATCCACGATCCGCACATTCCGGACATCAATCATGTCACAAACCGGGGGATACTTATCGGGGTATTGGTCTGGCGGTTTACGGCGTGCGGTGTGCAACGCGCCATCACAAGAACGTGTTAGGAAGTCATGGACGGTTAGAGATGAACAGGAGAAGTGGGCAAGACTGGTCGACGCACAACTCCACTACTCCATCACTCCACTTCCTCCACTTCCCACGAGAGACGTGAATGAGGCTCAATGACATGTATAAATAGGTTCAACCGCAAGCCTGCTCATCTTTCTGTTACAAGTCATAAGCAAGCCAACACCTTCACAATCTCAACACCTTCTTCGCTTCCCTCCCTAAGACCAACCCCATCTCCTTCACTTTGTGACCGAAACAAGTCTGGAACGGCCATTTCTTGGTTTAGGCCGGACTTGCACAGATTGATCTCTCGAATCTACAAGCACTCACCGCGCAGTGCATTTGTTTAAAGGTTTAAATTCATTCCTCATCCACACCCCAAATTACCAAATTCTGCAGGAGTAGTTTTCACCCATCAACACTGTGAAAATAATTCTATATTTTACCCCCAAACTCAAACACGATAAGTCAGAGATCGCGTTTGTCTGAGGATCGGGCGATATAGTGAGTCGATCCAGTTCCTCTCCGATTTATAAATTTCATCAATTTGATTTCGTGCATGTCATTGAATCTCCTCTTATAAATAATAAATCGATTCTTTTCTTCTCTAATCTTCTCTTAAAACCCTATATCTTCAATTGCTCGAATTTTGTTGAGACGATCCAATTTTCAACCTAATTTCTTCCAAACCTCCGTCTGATATGAAAACCATGCGTTTCTAATCGCCAATTGGGGCCCTGATAACTTTGTTTTACTACCATGTCTCATAAATCATGTTGCTGGTTTAACGATCTAACATCATATCACCTTTTATAATGGTTACATCTATGGGAAGTGAATTTCAAGTATCGGAGCTTCGTATTTTGTATCCATTTCGTTCTTTTAAGAATGAAATTGAGAAAAGGGATAAGAGAATAGTTGCAGTGAACTCATATTTTTACAAGAACCTGTCAGTAGGTGTTCTTCATGATGGTGCTCTCCCAATATTGGTCAGTTCATTCTTTTTCATCTTTTGGTTAAGATAAATAGCTCAATATTCAGAGGTTTTCATTATATTTTTGAATTTTTCCATTATCAGGGGTTGGTCTTGTTTTTCCTCTAGTTTAATTTATTTTCATCTTTAATTTCATTGATTCTCCAGGTGTTACATCCTTTATCTTTGAGTTCATATAATGTATATGCGTAATAAGTGTTTGTTTATGCTCCCCTTAGAAATTAATAAGTGCTTGCGCATGGCCGACCGATAAGATTTATTTTGTGTCGACTCTATCGATTTTCGTCTCTCGTTTAACTATTTTGGTACTGTGAAACCCCTTTTGGTCCGGTTTGTTGTTGTTTCGTAAACTAGTTACTCCCGTGGATTTATTGTGTTTGTGTCGACCTCCCGAATTTTCCCCATGGTTTTTAACTATTTTGGTCCCGGTCCGGACTTAATTTCGTCCTCGGTTTTCTTTTTGTTTCGTCTCCGTGGAAAAGTTAAATCCATTGATTTCCTTTCGATCGGAATCAACATAGTCTAATAATCATCCTTCTATGTAATATTTTTTTTTGGTTCAATCTCTTGGAGTCTAATGGTTTCGTTCTCTTCTTTAGTGTCTCTTAATCTTTAAGAAAAACTTATTAAGTTTTCACTGCATTTTTTTTTTCTTTCTAAGTTAATGTTTTACCATCTGCCATACCCATGTGCATTGTTTGCATTTTTTTTTTTTTTAGATTTTGGTGATGAATGCCTTTGATGCTCTTGTTAGTTATCCTCCACTGGTGACTACCATTTTATGACGAAAATTTGGTGATTGGTTATATGTTTATTTATTTTTCAACAGAAGACGGTATTATTTAGATCCACTTGTTGATATTCTTGCTCTTCCCATTCAGTCGTTAGCAGGCAAACACTTGCCTTTTGTAACTATTTGGTTATTCGGCTTCTCAACAGATTTGAAGTTTATGATTTTGATCCCTAAAATGCAGTAACATTTTTTGATGATGTGGTGTATTTAGTGTTTTCAGGTCCCCTGAGTCCTCTTATCTATTTGCGCCTTTGTTTGTAATTGCTTATTCTGCAACTTCTCTTTCTAAAACTTCTGTAATCCCCCGTGAGTTCTCTTTTAGTAGTAATTGTACCTTCTTTTTAGAAAATTTTAGTTTCAATCCTTAACAGTAACTGTAATCTCTTCCTTGCATTCCTTTTATTGTCTGGCTTGGTCTGATAATCTCTCAATTAATCTTTTCCTCTTAGACAATTTTTTATAATCTGCATTATCATTTAGCCTAACGATTAGGTTATGTTTCTCTCTAATTTTTGAATTTTTGTGTCTCTCTGTATTTGGCTTGTTTGTTCTTAGACAATGTCTTCCTAACTCTGTATCTCAATCTGTGAAGCACTTCTCATCTTTTATTAGACTGATCTTCTTTCATGTTGTGTATCTCAATCAGAGAAGCACTTTTACCTGTACATCTACTCACCTTTCTCTTTACCTATATAAGATACATTTCAACTTATTTTTATTCATTTCTTTTTCCTACCCTAATAGTTTTAGTAGGCTTAAACCTTTTTCTAAGAGTCACTATGAAACTACTCTAATGGAATGTCCAAGGTATTGGACCTCCAATTACTCAGGACCACTTTAACCACCTCAATCAATATTACAAGCCAGATATAGTCTTTCTTGCCGAGACAAAAGCTCTGTTGTCTCGAATGGAACTCTTCTTTAAAAAATCCCGCTTCTCTGATTGGTTTATTGTACCTTCTGTGGGAATTGCAAAAGGGTTGGCGGTTTTGTGGCACAACAACATAGAAATGAACCTAATATCATCAAATCTCAATGTGTGCCACTTCGAAATAAAACTTGGAGAGATAAAAGTGTTAATCACTTGTGTATATGGTGATGTTGATCCGGAAGCCAAATTTGAAAATGGTCATATATTTCTAACATTGCTCAACATGTCAATAAACCTTGGCTCCTAATAGGAGACTTAAATGTTGTCCTAGACCCAGATGAGAAACAAGGTGGAAATAAAACTAGCTCAAGCAGCAAATCTTTCATAATTCGGATAATAGACTCTTTGGAGCTTCAAGATACGGGTTATGAAGCAGGGTCATGGTCCAACAATAGAGAGGGTGATGCCAACATATATGAAAGAATAGACAGAGCTTTGACATCATTTCAATGGATGCAGAATTTCTCTGACACAAAGGTGAGTCATCTTCCTAGAGTTGGTTCTGATCATACACCACTCCTTCTTGATTCAAATCTGGAAAAACAAAAAATCCAAAAGCCATTTAGATGCATTAGATCTTGGCTGTCACACTCAACATTATCATCAATGGTTGCCAACTCTTGAAATTTCCACTCTAATATTACCTAGGATAGAAACATCTATTCGAAGATTCAATTATCATCCTGGGATTTATCTCAATGGAATTCAGATGTATTTGGAAACATTCATAAAAATATAAAATCCCTGAATAATAGGATTGAAAGGCTACATAGAGCTGAAAATTCCCCGAAAAATTAGAAAAATTAGAAATCTCCAAGCTGAATTAGGAAAATGGTACAGAATAAAAAATGATTACTACCATCAAATTTCTAGAGATAAATTCTTTAAGGAATACGACCAAAACACAGAGTATTTCCGCGCTTCCGCTTCCAATATAAAAAGAATCAATGCTATAAACTCCCTTAGAGAACCATCGGGTCTGTGGATTTCAGATAAAGATCAAATCAATACCCTCTTAGTAAATCACTTCATTCAAATAGGCACCTCGCACAACAACAACTTTGTGGAAGATTTGTCAAGCTTTATTGAACCTTGCATTTCCGAGGTGGAAAATTCTTCCTTAATTATTATCCATTTAAAAGAAGAAATTTGGAATACAATCTCTAATATAAACCAGTGGGGAGCGCCAGGACCAGATGGTTTTCAAACAGGCTTCGCTAACTGGGATATAATGGGCCCGGATACAATTCACGTAGTACAAGATTTTTTTAAATAGAATTGAACTATTCCTTCATAACCCTGATCCCTAAAATAACCACTCCACAAACCCCATCAAATTTCAGACCCATCAGCTTGAGTAATAAAATATACAAGATCATATCCAAGATTCTAGCAAACCGGCTAAAGCCAATCCTAAACAAGATAATATCCCCAAATCAATCTGCCTTTCTGCCAGGGAGACAAATCACGGATAACATTATCATTTCCCATGAGCTTATTCATTATATGAAAAACTCAAAAGCCAGAAAAGGTAACTTCGCTTTAAAATTAGATCTCTTAAAAGCCTTCAACGGAGTGGAGTGGAATTTCATCACATCGGCTCTACCAGCGTTAGGCTTAGGTGATTCATGGGGTCCGAAATTTACCACCTCTGGAGGCCTAAGACAGGGTGACCCGCTTTCACCATACTTGTTTTTAATTTGCATGGAGATTCCTAGACTCCTAGCTAGAAAAAGCAGTGTCTGAAAAGAAAATTTCGGGCCTTGACATAAATAAAAATGCCCCGAACATTTCGCAACTTTTCTTCATAGATGAGTGCTTTTTATTCACAAAAGCCGATCTAGGTGAGGCAAAAAAACTGTTAGACATCCTATCAAGATTTGGCGAGATTACGGGTCAGATGGTCAACCTCCAGAAATCCGGTATCTACTCCAGTCCTAGAATTCATCTGAAACATGGGAAAATCATTGCGAGAAAAAAATGATAGATATCTGGGAACCCCACTCTTCTTCGATAAAAATAGAAAATAAAATTTTGAACCTCTGTTACAAAAATACTGTGTCACCCTTCAAGGCTGGAAATCTAAATTGCTCTCTCAAGCTAGCAGAACAGTTCTAATAAAATCCAAGGTTATCCAACTTACCAGATGTAAGTGCTTGCTCTTCCTAAAAAACGCTAGATCAAATGGACAGAATCCAAAGAGATTTTTGGTGGAATAAGGATAAGCACAAAAGCAGAGGAGGATATATAAAGGCTTGGGTCAGCATCTGCAAGCTTATATCCCAAGGAGGTCTTGGAATCAAGAATCCACACCAGTTTAATATTGCTCTCCTTACTAAACTTGCTAGCCGTCTCATCTCAGAGCAAGATCAACTTTGGGCTCAACTACTCAAAGCAAAATATTTCCCAAACTCTCATCCTCTGGAATTCTCTAGATCTTCCAAATTATCCTGGATTTGGACTAGCATAAAAAAAGGTTTGGATCTCACTAAAGGTAATTTTATCTGGCAGGTAAAAAATGGAGCCTCCACAAAAATTTGGGAAGACAAATGGGTTCCTAATACAGATATCGGATCCGATTCCACAGAGAGGGTAAATGAGTTGATAACTCCCGAAGATACATGGAATCAAGATAAACTTGATACTTATTTTGATCCAGATATAAAAGCGAAAATTCTAGATTACTCCAAAAAGACAAGAACAAAACAAAATCATATGGCAACATCATCCTTCAGGAACCTTCTCGGAAAAAAAATGTTTATAGCTTTCTCATAAACCAAGATCAAAAGAACAATGGATTAATTTCTTTTCCCTGGCAAAAGATATGGAAAATCCAAGTAATTCCAAGAATCAAATTATTCGTCTGGAAGCTCAAAAAGACCTTCCAAATAATTCAAGACTCGGAGCGCATAATTCAGACATAAACACAAAGTGTCCAATGTATAATTCCCAGGAGGAAGAATCAGAACAACACTTATTTCGCCTTTGTCCCTTCACAAGAGCTATTTGGTTTGGTCTTTCTCTATAAGCGGTGAACACTAGAATTAGTTCGGATTTCATAGAAAATTGGATAAAATAGTGGATCGCGGACCAAGATTTCATCAAACTGTTGGATAAAATCGCAACTATATCCTGGTTCATTTGGAAGCACAAATGTTCTGTAGTTTTTGAGAAAATAAATCCAAATCCGAATCACCTCATGGAGCAAATCAAGAAATTCTTGAACTAGAATCCGCAGGAAAAGATCCAAAAATCAATTAAGATCGAAAGAAGAAATATCCCCAAAGAAAAATGGTCCGACTTATCTTCGGATTGGATAATTTTTATTGATGCGGCTTTCAAAAAGAAGATTCGACCATGGGATATTTTTTTTTACTTTACTCTGTGGACAACGAAACTTTCATGCATATTGCAGCTGGTTCGGAGTGGGCTTCCTCAGCTTTTCATGCAGAATCAAAAGCCTTGCTAAAGGCGTCCTCTTGGTTAAGTAAAAATATCTTATCCACTGTCTTAATAGTTACGGTCTGCAAAACTCTGGCGGAGACGATCAATAAATCTTGCCAAGATTCTCCTTGGAGCGCGGATAATACAATAAGGAAGCGAATTCAATTCTGGATAAACTTCCGCAAGCCTATGTAAAGTATATAAATAGGAAATATAACTCTGCGGCATACTACATTGCAAAAGAAGCTCGCATAAAGCATCTCCGGCACATGTCGTCCCACATTAGCCTTCAACAAATAGTTTTAGAACGTAGTGTTATTTCCAATATTTTTGATAAAAATGAGCTCAAAAAAAAAAAAAAACAACGCGATAAGTCGGGACACCCAAATTACCAAAATAATTGGCAAGTGACTACTCTCTTTGGTATCAGAATATAAAAAAGTTTGTCAAATGAAGTGAACAATTCTTGTAAGTAACTATCTTATATGATTGCTTGCGCAGATGAATAATCTTTAAATGGTTCATATCAACTTAAATTAAATAAATTCTTACAGAAATGGCTTTTAGATTAATACAGATCAACAACCAAATACAAGTTTTAAGAACGTTAATCACTATAAATTTTGAGTACTCAAGGAAGAAGAGTTATCTCAACCTCCTCGCTTCCTTCTTATAATATGGATACTTCATTTTCTAATTTCCTTCTCTCAGCATTGTTCATGCTCATGTTTCCGGTCATGAACTCGGTAGGTTTTCCTCCAACACTAGAACCAATCTGTGGACCAACTCATCCTAAGGATGCGATTCCAATTTACCCCTACGACGTCCATTTGCTGCACTTTTCTTTGAATCTCGAATACCTGGAAGCTGAATATTTCTTTTATGGAGCACTGGGTTATGGTCTTGATAAAATCGCTCCGGAGTTAGTAATGGGTGGACCACCGCCAATTGGAGCACAGAAAGCTAATCTTGATGAACTTGTTAACCGTATTATCGAGGAGTTTGGATATCAAGAAGTTGGCCATATAAGGTATACTATATTTTTGTAGCTTTCGTCTATTCTTCTCTTTATAGTAAAACAACATCTATAAGGGTTGTTGTCATAACAATGTTTTTGGTTTATATTATTAGGGCTATTAAAACGACAGTTGGTGGATTTCCAAGGCCGTTGATGAATCTTAGTGCTTGTAATTTTGCTACAATAATGAATGATGCATTTGGATACCCTTTGGATCCTCCATTTGATCCATATGCAAACAGCCTGAATTTCATGTTGGCTTCATACGTGATTCCATACGTTGGACTTACTGGTTACGTCGGTGCGAATCCATTCATGAAGGGATGGAAAACAAAAAGCGTATGAACTCTGTCTGAATCATTATATATATAATTTGTCCAGTTCATATTTGAGTGTTAGTTTTAATGTAATAAGTTCTGCATATTGGTGTGTGTGCAGTTGTTAGCAGGTTTATTAGGAGTAGAAGCAGGGCAGGACGCTGTCATAAGGATGTATCTGTACGAAAGGGCAGATTATAAAGTGTACCCGTATGATTACACTGTTGCTGAATTTACAGAGCGTATCTCAGAGCTGAGGAATAAGTTAGGGATGTGCGGCATTAAAGATGAAGGTATCTGTGTGCCTCTAAATTTAGGAGCAGAGAATCGAACAACCAGCAACGTGTTGTCGGCTGACTATAATTCCTTATCTTACGCTCGAACACCGCGTGAAATTTTAAGGATTGTATATGGAACTGGGAGTGAACATGTTCCCGGTGGATTCTTCCCGAAAGGAGAAAATGGAAAGATTGCCAGAGAACTTTTGTGCTCCTACGAATCATAACAGAAGCATTCCTTGATGAACTTTATATCTATGTGCCTATATCGAATTAAACGGAGGGCAACTGAGCTGAGAACATGAGATATTTAGCAGCCATGTGCAAATCCCCTTGCCGTTCTCAGTTATCCATATATAATGAATGTTTTTCGGGTCTTCTTCTATCATGTATTCAGCTGCTCAGAATAATCGAATTGTGCTGTTTTTCTGATTAATACTCGTATTAGTTAAAGGTCGTCTTTAACTCTTTTTCATTTTTCGTCATTTATCTGTTTAAACCTTAATCTATCTATATATATATATATAAGTATTGGGTGCTCCTAATATGAGGGTTAATTTGCATTTAATACGCACGCACATATAACCGGTGATAGATTGGTACTTGCATTTGCCCAGCTTTGATTGTGGTTGTGCGCTTAAAATCTGTAGCAACCAGCCGAGAGCAGTGCATCTTAATATTGGAATATAATTTTTTTTAAATGAGTGCTGTGGTCCACAGTCACAGAGGGTAAATGGTTGAGAACTTGAGCTAGGTACCTAACACAGGATAGAAATATAAATGATGTTGCTGCGCTCATTGAAACTATTGGGGATCCTAGCATTTTAGGAACAGAACAAGATACAAGGTCATGGATTCCAGGAAAAAAATGGAGAATTCTCAGTTTCTTCCTGTTACGAAATGATTGATGGACAACAACAGTTGAGAGGAGAAGCCCAAGCTCAAGCTCAAGCAAGACAACGCAGAATGCCGTCGAAGTACATTTGGAACTCAGCCATCCCAACGAAAGTGTCATTTCTAGTTTGGGCTGCGGCAATGAATGGATTACCAACTATCGCAGAGGGATGGCAATTACAAACATCAACTGTTGTTTGTGTCATCAAGAACACGAATCAATTTCACACATCTTTCTTCAATGTAAGTTTACAAAGAAGGTATGGGATCATTTCTTAAATTTGTTGGAGATAAGATGGAGGCCGCCTGTATGGATTTCGTTGTGTCTTGGCAGTTGAAATTCAGGACCGAACCAACGGAATTTCTTAAATTTTGTTTACCTTTCGCTATATGGCAGCAACTCTGGGACGAAAGAAACGATAGAATTTTCCGAAACAAGGAAAAAACAGTAGCAAGGGTAATTATTCAAGTGAAGGCATGCTTATTCAGTTGGGCGACATTTCATGAACCCTTTAAGCATTTTAAGTTTGTGGATTTCATGCACGGTTGGGAGGTTTTTAAGCAGTAACTAGCTTTAAACATGTAATAGGGGAAATCTTTTGGGTCGTGCTATCACGCACGACCGCACGGGATGAGTTCATAAGCTAGCAGCTTATTAACCCTTGGATTTTGGTAGCTACGGTTAGATTAAATTCAGTTTACCTTAATGGGCCCACTATAATAGTTCACGAATTAGAAAGATGATGCAATCTGCTCAATTCTTTCTCCTCCTCCTTTAGATTATCCACGATTCTATAGTACGTCAACCATTTTCTTTTGGTTGATTCTTGATTTCGGTGATGTCGAATGTACATTTTCCGTTCTAAGATACAATTAACCTAGAGAAACGATGATAATTCTTTTCAAAATCTAGTAGATTTAGTGATTATCATATCGATGACAGATCAAAAATGCAGGAACTAAGAGCATCCACAGTCGTGGAGTATAACCAAATTTTTTGGTAAAAAAACAGACGCAGTGGAGACGGAGTAAAGACCAAAGACCGGACTATAACCAAAACCCGAGACCATATTTAGTCTTTAGTCCGGGGTCTTTAGTCAAGCGTAAATTGAGTTATACGATGGGGCGTAACTCAAAGTTGCGCCCCAACAATTAAAAAAAAAAAAAAAAAAATGGGGCGCAATTTGGAATTGCGCCCAATGGGGCGCAACTTTGAGTTGCGCCCAACAATAATAAAAAAAAAAAAAATAATTTGGGCGCAACTTTGAGTTGCGCCCCAACAATAATCAAAAAAAAAAACAAATTGGGCGCAACTTTGAGTTGCGCCCCAACAATAATAAAAAAAAAAAAAAAAAAAAAGAAATGGGACGAGATTTGGGGTTGCGCCGGATTGGGGCGTAACTCAAAGTTGCGCCTGACCAAATTTTAGTCTCCCCTCCACTGCGTTACAACACGGACTAAACCCAAATTTTAGTTTTTTTTTTTGCTCTTTGTTCTTTGGTTATGGTCGCACCACTGCAGTTGCTCTAAAGTGATTATAATCGTTGAATACGTTAGGCCATGGACTTGATAGTATATGATCAAGGAAGCAAACATTAACAGAGAGAGCTTATTGAAATAATAGGATTGATACAGAATTGAAGTTCAAAGTAAACATGACTTTGAACATTAAAAAAGCACTATTTATCTTCTTCTTCTTTGCATAATCACAAAATTAATGTAACCCAAATATATCTCAAGATCAGATCACCCTTAAAATTCTCCCCAGTCACAACCAATAACCCCAAGTAATTGAAATAATATAGGTATATAACTAATCAAAGAACCAGGTAATTGGGTTTCTCTCGAAAGTGCTATTAATGGAGAAATGGTTTCCGGTCAAGGAAGACACCATTGATTTTCAATGAGAGGATCTTTTTTATTTTCATTTATAAAATCAGGGACCTATCTATAATATCATTAGTGTGCCAGCTATAGTTTTTCTTAGGAAATTTAGGAAAGACGAAATGACTTTAATCTCACCGTACGTCACAAAATCCAATGGTTAATAAGCTGCTAGCTTATGTCCGCATCCCGCACGGTCGTGCAGGATAGCACTACCCAAATCTTTTTTTGTTCCGTATTTGTACTCCCCCTTACTTATGTTTGTGTTGTCATGTTCCATAGGTGTGTGTTGTTTCTTTTAAGTGCTATCTCAGCACTCTCTGGTGAATGAATTTTATCTTTTCCAAAAAAACACAGGATAGAGCCATCCAATGACTAAGCTTGATACCATTGGCCGTGATGGTTGCTCGCGCAACAACTCCCATTTGTTCCACTGCACCTGTTATCGCCTTTTGGCTTCTATAAGATAAAATAATTTTCTTTCGACATGGGTTTGTATAAATAATTTGCGTCTCTCTCTGGTAACAGGTTAGGTGGTTTGTTTTGTATTTAACTTTTTGATTAAGATGGATAAATACATGCATGTACCTTAAGAAAGAAACTTCGTCTTCGCCGAAGAGAGTCCCAAAATGCTAGAATTTCTCTAAAGTGAGAAATATTGTTGGGTGCTCATGGTTCACCTACCCACCACCATCGTACACACACACAGCCCATTACAATTCGTTTTTCTACAAAGAGAGCTGTTATCAATTTAACTATTTTGAACTATGCAACGGCCTGGATTAGTGGTGTCATGAGACTCATATATAAAGTATAAACCATTTTATTATTATTATTATTATCCGTCTACCTAGGAAAAATATTACATACCCATAGGAAACACAAAAAAATATTCTCTCTATCTCACTATTAGATGACCTAGTTGAAGTTTGCACAATTCTTAAGGCAATGAATGAAATGAGTGTTTTTAAGTATTTTTTACAACTATACCCTTATGGATAATAATTTGTAAAATTTAGAAATCATTTATCTCTCAAATTATACCATAGATTTTCGTAAATTTTGTACCGTTGAAAATCATTTTAAAACACCTACGTAATGAGTATAAACATGAATATCAAACTATACATATTTCTTATGATACCGATAATCAATCAAAAGGGTAGTTTTAGAGATATCCCCTTGATTAGTGAAATAGGTCAACTAATGATGGGACAAGATCTTAGACCAAGTAGGTCATCTAATGGTGGGACGGAGGGAATATTATTTAAATGAGAATTTTGTTTTACATGTATAAATATATGAAACTAGTTATACCATAATTCACATAAAACTCAACTTTGACACCTAAAAGTGACAAATTAAATCACATGAGTAAAATATATGGGTCGGGATCCTACAACAAAAGGATTTGACAAAACCTTTTGACAAATCCTAGTAAGAGCAAGTCTTATGGTGGAATCCATCCATCTTCCATCTTCCACGCCACCTCAGCACTTGGAACTGTGGATGGAAGCGCAAGTGTAATGGTGGAATAGAGAAAACGCTATTCTTAATAGCACTAAAAAAACGCTATTAAGAATGGCACAAAAAAATGCTATTAAGAATAGCGTGGATTCCAAAGATTTTTTTGTGCCATTCTTAATAGCGTTTTTTTTTTTGTGCCATTCTTAATAGCGTTTCTTGTCTTCTACTGCGCTATTCTTATTGGCATTCACATGGATTCCACGGACCCTTCCACGAAACCGTGGAACCCTGCTTGGATTTTCTGTGGAATACCTGATGAGTGCCAAATAGTGCATATTTATACACCTTTTTATTGGCATTTTACTCATCTTTTGCGCTTAGAAATCGATATTATCCTGCATTCTCGTGTTTTCTTTGTTTTCAAGAATAAATATTTGTATTAATTAATTTTGTGTTTTTAGGCAATAAATAAAGCTTGGAGAATCGAGGAGCCAAAAGAGCGAAGAATTGGAGTCAAGTGCCCAAGGAGCAGAAGTCGAAGTTCACACGCGCAACGGTTGCAACCCAACAAGTAGCAACTCATCTACAAGACATGGGCTTGAGCTAGACCCGACCCGTGACCCGGATCCGAGCCCGTCTCTTCTGAGACGTTGAGATTTCTTTCTCCCTCATCCAACGGTCGCTGCTTCCACGTGCATCGAAGATTGCTGCTCCCGCGTGATGAGTGCCAAATAGTGCATATTTATACACCTTTTTATTGGCATTTTACTCATCTTTTGCGCTTAGAAATCAGATATTATCCCATATTCTGTGTTTTCTTTGTTTTCAAGAATAAATATTTGTATTAATTAATTTTGTGTTTTTAGGTAATAAATAAAGCTCGGAGAATTTGAGGAGCCAAAGAGCGAAGAATTGGAGTCGAGCATCTATGGAGCAGATAGCCAAAGCTCACCGCGAATCAGGTTGCAACCCAACAAGGAAGACATGGGCTAGAGCTACCCACGACCCGGATCCGAGCCCGCTCACTCGAGCCGTCAAGATCTCGCTCGGCTACATCCAACGGTCGCTCCATCGCTTACATCTATCTCTCGATGATCCCGTACAACACCGAGATCACACCGAGACCGGCTACCATTCTCGTCCGTTCCAGATCTTCCCAACTAAATCCTACGCTCGCCGAGGCACTCCCATCAAATCCCGATGCACCCGCTTCACATCACACCACCTATATAAGCCCCTAACACGTAAAAACCTAACCCTATTCTCTTCTTCTCCCCCTACCTCCGCAACTCCCTCTCCCCGACCGTCTCCCCGCCATAGCCACTCCGCCACCATCTCTTCTCCAACCACATCACCACCTCACCAACAACTCTCTCGACAGACCGCACCATCACCGCCAACAACCCCAAAGACTAGATATCTCTTTTTCTAGTTTCTACCAACCCTAGAAACTGAATCAGAGACATCTAGAGCTAGGGTTTAGCCAATCAATCAACTGAGCACGATTGGACAAGAGCGGAAGGCGATTCAGGGTATGGGTTTCAATTAAATTCTATTTTATAGAATTAGGGTTAGGTATTTTGGGGTGAAGCAATTGTATGTATAAATAGAAGTGTTGGATGTTCATAGAAAACACGCCTGGATTAGCCAGAGCAGTCACTCTAGTTTAATTTAGCTTTATTTTGCTTTAATTGATGTTCTAATTTAGTGTGTTAGGGTTTCAATGAAACCCTAATTCAATGTTGTGTTTAAATTCAGTTGAAGTGTTCTTGCATGCTTAATTTTATCGGATACTTTCAATTTTGGTATTACAAGTACTTTACTCTCACAATGGATGCCTTGCATCCATTGTAGTTAGGTTGCAAATCTGTATTGTTATACCTCGGCTCAAACTTTAGAAACAAATGCTAATACCCTTGACTAGTTGTACTTAATTAGACAACTAGTACTTTCCGGGAGTTAGTTCCTTAGTCATGTCAAATTGAAGAATCACATGGAGAAACACCACAAGATAGGTGGTAGAATTGACAAACTACCCCCGTCCGCCATAGGAACAAGAAGCTTCCAATTAAGTTGACACATAACATGAGTTAGTGGTAGAAATTGATAACCCTAGCATCATTTTATCTCACTTTGTTTACCTTAGTTTAGGTTCACACCATCTCGATTCAAGTTTCGGCACAAACACTTTTGTTACCTTGTCACTACACCATATCAGTTGAAACTCAGTTTAGAAAGCCTTAGATCACATAAGGGCACCACAAGTCTCTGTGGTTCGACCCGTACGTGCCCAGTGCTACATCACGACACCGTGCACTTGCGGTATCACCGTAGGCCGTAATATACACATCTTTTCGGGCCTACCAAGTTTTTGGCGCCGTTGCCGGGGACTTGGCGCGTGCCCTGTTGACTATTGGCCTTGCTTCACTGATTTCCAACCTTGTATATATTCTCTCTGCATTGCTATTTCTAGTCAGTAACTTGTCTTAGTCGTAGCTTTTGTTATCTTAGTCTTTCATTGTTGTTTTAGTCTTGTTGTAACTTAGTTTATTTTCCTTATAAACCGCTCACGTAACTTAGGAATTCTAGTATAACTTGGTCGTTACTTTGTTAGCTTTGTTAGCTGCACTTTGTCGTTATTTTTCTCGTGGTTTGGTTTTCGGCTCGGGCATAGCTCGAACTCGTAGTAGCTTTATTGCTCCGTTGCTTTGACTGTGAAGCTCGAGAACTAATCTCCTTGTTGAGCCAACAGTCCGGGCCGTGCTTGGGATCTTCTTGTGCAAACCAAGGGAAGGAAGGCAAGGAAAAACTCAAAGACGTAAGGTTAGCCAAAATGTGCATTTGTGAATCTTGGCTTGTCTTGTGGTGTGTGTAAGGTGCAAGCTTAGCTTGCCCGCTCGAACCCCGCTCGATCCCGTGCATCTTGTAACTCGCACTTGCTTTGCCTTGCAAATCCCCGTGCATGATCTACACTTTGTCCAGCCTCAGTGTGAGCAAAAACCCGAACACCTAGCCCCGATAACTTGTCTTTGTGCTCGCCGCGTTGTTTTATTTTTTTTTGGGTCCGAGTCTCGTCAACCCCGTGTAAACCCCGAGTCCGTGAATGTGCTTTTTGTGTACCTTGAGCTTGTATTGCCTTGAACTGATAGCCAATCTGTATTGCCTTGTGTGACCCGTAAACCCGGAATGCATGTAACCCATGTTAGGCTAGCCTCTACAACGAGTTGCATGAGTTTGTTTGCGCACTTGTGTGCCTTGTGTGAGATATCATGCACCCCGATGTGACTGTTGAGCTCGACTGTGCACCTTGTGGGAAACCTTGTAAGGTCTGCTCATCCGCAAAACTCGGTTGACTTCATACGTTGCTTGTGTGAATGTAGGGATCGATTTTGCAAAATGGTGTATGCTCCTTTGGCATTGAATTAAGTTGTGAGATGTGATAATCAAAGTGTGCACTTTTAAACTCAAGCCCATTCTTGGGCTAACTATTTTTGAATTTTCAGCCCACATCGGCCCACCTTGTCAATGTACACACAACCCACATAACCAACTTTCAGCCCACCTAATCGGGCCATTCAATTGTCGGGCTGTGCACATTTATCGGGCTAACACACTCGGGCTAGTCAACCAACCAAGGCCCACAACCTGGCTAAACCAAGGCAAATTGGGCTAGTCAACCAACCAAGGCACATTTACTATTAATCATCTCACTGGTTTGTGTTTTACAAAGAAATTGGGTCGCAACCAACCGAACCCAACCTGGGCTTTGCACTCGCTGCCTGGGCCTAAACTAAACTAAACCTATTAGTGGGGTCATGTGCGGCCAATTGAGCCCACAAAACCTAGGCTTTGCACACAATTGCTTGGGCTTCCTACAAAACCAAACAACAAGCCCACATAAACCAAACTTTCCCAACAAAACCAAATCAGCCCATTTTAACCAAATTTTCCCACCAAAACCAAACTTAGTCCACTTCATCGGGCTTTGAGTTCAATTTGAGAGCTAGACCATGTCAGGATTTTGGTCCGCATCTCGGGGATTCAAACAAATCCTTTGAGAGCGTGCTTATGGGCACGCTTCACGGGATGAACCCCCACATACCATAGTGATTTTAGAGAATTTTATGCGCCTTCTCGGGGCCGACGACCTCACATACCCTAATCACTATGAGCACATGTATCATCCATCACAAAGTTGAGAATGAACACTCTCCTCATACCCAGTCATCACTTTTAGATCAATTAGAGGCTCGACTATCTCGCTTTAGATAGGCAATCAGCTTTAGAAAGGCAATCTGTCGAATCTAGTTTTTCTAGGCAATATGAAACGCATGCTTGCACCTTATGTGGTGGCTTAGACCACCCCGATGATTATCGTTATATTTTGCATGCTTATAGACAGGTCTAGAGAAAACCATCCAATGTACGAAGTGTCTAGAAGTGACTATTGGGACCATAATCAACCCGCACACATGCATCATTCACCACAGTGGGGAGATGAACAATTTTATACTCCCCCAACTCCTAGTTTGCAATCAGCAATGGAAACACTAATGGAGCAAAATGCTAGGCTTGAAATGAATGCAATGCATGACCATCCATATAGCAACATGTCTGAATTTCCCTTCTCTAGTGAACCTCATGCACAACCATACAATGAATATCCATACGAGGAATGCATACCCACTAGTGAAAACTCTCCTTTCATTGAACAACATAATGAACTTCTTGAATTTAGTCAAAACCTTGAGCAAAACCTTGAGCAATATCAAAAGTCAATCGACCAAAGGTTTGCAAGCTTAGAACTCAAATTGAGTCAAATCGTGATGCACTAAATGAGGAAAGGGAGGAACTTCGAGATGAAATGAATGTTAGGGAAATGCATGTGTGCTATGATGATGATGATGATGAATATGAAGAGCATGTATATTTTGAAAATGTAGTAGAATCGTTAGGTTCAGAGACATTAATTGTCTCTTCTGTGAACCCTATGAATGATGCTTCTTCTGATATTCATGCATGTGATGTTGATATGGATCCTGTGGAATTGTCCTGTGAAAGTGAACATGATTTACCCACTCCTGACCTTAGGAAAGAGTGTGACGGTGCAAATGATTTTATACATGAACACAACTTAGATGTACCTAACCTCTCTCCTGAGTCACAAATTGAAACTCCTCCACCAAACCTAGGTGTAGTTTGTCACAAAATTGCAAAACCAACTTTTCTGAAAATGCCTAACTTAGGCCTAGAACTTTGTGCTTCCCAAGTCCTCTTGGACTATTTTGCATCAAAGTATAACACTCTTAAGGAGCCACAGTTGGAATGTGTATGTGACTTTGTAATTAGCAAAACTCATTTTGAGTTAGACCTTTTGCATGATGTACCTTTAAAATTGCAAGATTTTGTTCTCACAAACACACCCGTTCACAAGTTTAGGTTTGGGAAGCTCATTCACATACACAGTCTTACGTGCACTCTCATATTATATTTGTAGGTTTGTTAATGTGTGTACATATCGTCTTTTGGGTTGATCCTCAACTCTTTAGACTGTTAGTTTATGGTGAATTTTCATTGTATATATCCAAAGAGGGACTTGTTAAAATTTTTCTTTTCTTAATTCGGTTGAGTCTTCTTGCACATATATTATGCTAATCCGATATGATCTCCGTTGAGAATATTGGATTCTAGCCTTGACGAATGAAGCTCAACCTTGCTCCCGCCGACATACCGGTAATCTCTTCCCTTTTATCTTATCAAAGATAGTTCTCGTGGTACGTGATTGTTTAAATTTTCCTATCTGTGACACATTGAGGACAATGTTTGATTTAGGTTTGGGGGTGCATTTAGAGTTTTTAGTCTTTTATTTTACCTTTTTTTTAAAAAAAAAAAAAAAAAAAAAAAAAAAAAAAAAAAATTCAAAACTCTTTTTGTAAAACCTCCAACTTTAGAGATTTTAGAGTCACTAGCATGCTTTTAGCTATATTTACATAGAGATTCTGACCGAAATAACAGAAATTGGAAGTACCGGAGAACACAATCGGGTTTCTTAGTTGATTAGAGCGTTAAAATTGGATTTAACCATACCGGGAGGGCGAATTAGGTGTTTGTTTAGATATTCGGTAGTAGAATTGTGATCACCCATAGTGGAGACTACCCATTTTACATCAAGCGAGGTACCGACCTTCACTCTTTGTGACTTTCTAGAAAAGCTTTTAGAGTGTGTGTCACCGTACGTCAATTCCGGGTAGGAATGGTGAGCTACCCAACTTCGCACCACTTTCAAAGACTACTTTTGATCTCTTGAGTGCTAATTCCGTCAATCATGAGGGTGACGTCTAAAGATGAAAACTCCTTCTAAATACCGATTTGTAGTTAGCATCATTCTCTCTCAATCGACAAGACCCATAGAAACACATCATCGTCGGCAAAGAACTGAGTTAATCGAATATTGAAAAGAAAAATTGATATAGTCCAAGGTTTATGGGCAACAAAGAAAAGAAAATAAGATGAGAATTAATGAAGTTTGTGAAAAATTGAGTTTATCGTTTTATTGTAACAAAAAAAAAAAAAAAAAAAAAAAATTGTAGTTTATTTTCTGTGTCTAGTTACCACAAAGTTAGATAAAAAAAAAAAATAAAAATAAAAAATAAAAAAAAAATAAATAAATAAAAAATTATTATTATTATTAAGTTTTTGTGAAGTTCAGAAGTTCGTCATCAATAGTTGAAGACTGAAGACCGAACCAAACTATTTCTCTCCATCCTTCTCTTTCTTCTCTGGCAGAGCTCTACAAACCCATCTCCTCTCCCCGACCAACTCTGCAGAACCACCATCATCTTCCACCACCAACCTCTCCTACCGCAGCCACCAACCTCACCTGCAACCACCTTCCCTCCTCTCTAGCTATTAGTTACCTCTCTCTTAGCCTCTCTCATAACCCTAGAGGCTAATTTAGAGATAACTAAAGCTGGGGTTTCACTCAATCAAGCAAGAAGAGCTCGAGGCGATTATTTAAGAGAGAGCAGAATCGCAGTATGGTCTAGGGTATGTTGAATTATTTTAATTTTAAATTTCGATTTTTGGGAAAATTAGGGTTTGGAGAATTGTCACCGCATGTATAAATAGCAATGAATTGGGTTGATAGAAACTATGTCTGGATTAGCCAGTGTATCAATTAGGATTTAATTTCAATTTGTATCATGTTCTAATTTGATTTCCAGGGTGTTGTTGAAACCCCTGATTCCAATGTGAAGCATGTCTGATTTGCTATGATTTTTGTTGTGTTCTAATATGATGAAGATTAGTAGTTAGCTATTGAGTTTACAAGCCTGTGATGAGTGGTACTGTAAGAAGACCACTCATACTAGGGGTGAGTTAACAAATTTAGTTAATAAACATCTAGCCAAGACCTTCAAAGGAAGGCACATGATCATAACTTAGCTTGCATTGCCTTAGCTTAAGATCAGGGGTGGATTCACTACCCTGGTAGCTCCCATTTGCCTTAGTTTAGAGTCATTTCACATTTCAACATCAGTCAGACGGCAAAACACCCTTTTGTTACCTTGTCACTACACATTACCACCCGAATTAGGTTTAGTAACCCCTTTGATCAACATAAGAGCACCACAAGTCCTTGTGGGATCGACCGTGCATTCTGCCGCGCCTCCGATAGACGCCGTGCACTTGCGGTTATCACCGTAGGCCATAATTTCATACACATTCGAGGCCTACCAAGTTTTTGGCGCCGTTGCCGGGGACTTGGCGTGTGCCCTGTTTCGATCTTTGTCTTGCTTCACTGAATTTGCATCCCCGTATATATGTTTGCATTGTAGTTCTTATTATATCATTGCACTTATTTGTAATTTGCATCTCTGTTGAAGCATCTTTCTTCTTAGTAGTAAGCTCAAGCATCTTTCATTAGCTCAGAACTTAGCTAAATTTTTTTCTTTTCTTGCACCTTTTACATTCTTGTACCAGTGTGCATCTTGCTTTAATCGTGAAGCTCTGGGAACTAAAATTTTTGTTGAGTGCGCAGGTGCTTGTTGGCTTGGTTTGGCCGCGCTTACCGAGCCAACCCAAAGAAGGCATGGAAAAGCTCAAGTTTGAGATTAGCTTGTGATTGAACTGTAATTGACCCTTGCATTGCTTTGTGAGTGAGGTAAGCCTCGTAAGTGTAGTATTTTGTGAGTCCGAGTGCATGATAATGATCAATTAGCTTTTAATGCTCATAAGCATGATAACCGTGATTTCGCATGATAACTTTGAGTTGAACTCTAACTTGAAGTCAACTGTGAGTTTTGTCCGCATGATAACCCTCGCTCCCTTGCCAGCCTACGAAGCTACAAGTTGAGCTACAACTTCGTGTTCTATGCTTGTGTACACCCCGAGCATGTTGTAAACGGTGACCTTGTTCATTGGTCCGTTGATCTTCTCGCATTTGTGATTGGTGACTTGTGCATTAAATTTTGTGCCTTAACAAGCACCGCCTCCACCGGCTGTTGTGAGTTAGGGCTCCAACTTACCGCAAGCCCATTGAAAACCAAAAGGGTCAATCTGACCCGTTGAACTTGTGATGTGTTGTAAACCCTAAGCATCTTTGTTTGTAATCCCTGGGCTATGTGAACCATCTGTATGATGGGCTAAACCTTAGCTAAGTCACGCATAACCGAACCAACTAAGCCTTGCTCGTCAACTCGAGCAATCTTAGCTTTAACAAGCCCACATAAGCATGTTGCGCTCCCCGTCTCAAACCCAACCATTCAAAGATAAATCGAACCACCCAAGCCCACAATCATTTGCTGGGCTAACTAAACCCATAACTCGGGCTTAAACCAACTGAGCCCATAGTCCATTGGCTCGTTTAAAAACCAAATCAGTTCGCACAAAATAGCTAAGCGGTTAATTCGCCTGTCCACCGCCGGGCTGCAAGCAACCCGAAGCCCACACTACCTGGGTCATAACTACCTAAATTCTCGGGCTCAATCCACTTCTGGGCTATACATTTTTCAACATAACTGGGCCGTGCAACCAAATCTGGGCTGCACCATCTGGCTAGAGCCTATTCTCTTGGGCTTCAAACAACAAATCCCAAACAAACCAAATCTCGATTGAGCCCACAAGAACTGGGCTTCCCACATAAACCAAAGCTCCCAACAAAGCCAAATGAATCCCATTGAAACCAAAACCCAACAAACCAAATGAAACCCAATAAACCAAACCAATCCCACTAAAACCAAACTTAGTCCACTACAACTGGGCTTTGAGTTCAATTTGAGTTATTAAATCATGTCAGGATTTTGGTCTGCATCTGGGGATGGAACCAAATCCCTTAGAGAGCTTGCTTACGGGAATCTTTCACAGGATGAACACCCCACATACCATAGTGACTTTAGGGAATTTTTTGAGCCTTCTCAGGGCCCCGAACTCACATACCCTAATCATTATGATCACATACATCATTCACCACGCGGTGGGGAGATGAACAATTTTGTACTTCTCAATCAGGAGGAAAATCTTAGACTCATCGAACAAAATAATGCTAGGAGTGTATTGCATGATAAACCATATAGCATTGATTATGAATTTCCTACTTTTGAAAACTCTCCTTTCATTGAACCACATAATGAAATTCTAGAATTGATTCAAAACCTTGACCAAAGGATCGCGATCTTAGAACTCAAATTGAGTCAAATGTGATGCACTAAATGAGGAAAGGGAGGACTTTCAAAATGAAATGTTTATCACCCATAATGAAAATAGTATGCCTAGTCTTACTCGTGCAATTGATATTGCATATGAACCTGTTTCAAATGATGGGACTAGAAATACTATGATTTTTAATAAGGAAATGCATTTCTATGATGATGATGATGATGAATATGATATGTTAGAAGAGCATGTGCATGCTGAAAATATGATGGAATCTTTGGTTCGTAAACGTTAGGCGTCTCTTCCGTGAACCCTATGAATGATACTTCTTCTAACATTCATACATGTGATCTTAACTATGAGCTGGGTTTTGTGAAATTCTTCGGTGAATGTGAGCATGCTACACAACTTGTTTGTGACTTAAGAAAGGATGAATCTTCCGTTGACACTAATGTTCTTTTGGATCATGATATTATTGTTGTGTCCGATTCCCTTCCCATGTCACAATATGTTGCTTCTCCGATGAATTTGACATGGAAATTGATGAATTATCCCTGTGAAAATGAACATGATTTACCCACTTCGATCTTAGGAAAGTGTGTGATGGTGCAAATGATTTTATACATGAAAACAACTTAGATGTACCTAATCTCTCTCCTAAGTCACAAATTGAAACTCCTCCACCCAACCTAGGTGTAGTTTGTCACAAAATTGCAAAACCAACTTTTCTGAAAATGCCTAACTTAGGCCTAGAGCTTTGTGCTTCCCAAGTCCTCTTGGACTATTTTGCATCAAAGTATAACACTCTTAAGGAGCCACGGTTGGAATGTGTATGTCTGCTTTGTAATTAGCAAAACTCATTTCGAGTTAGACCTTTTGCATGATGTACCTTTAAAATTGCAAGATTTTGTGCTTCCAAACACACCCGTTCACAAGTTTAGGTTTGGGGGAAACTCTTTCACATACAGTCTTACTTGCACTATCATATTATATTTGTGTAAGGTTTGTTAATGTATGTACATATTTTCTATAGGGTTGATCCTCAACTCTTTAGATTGTTAGTTTATGGTGAATTTTCATTGTATATATCCAGTAGGACTTGTTAAATTTTCTTTTCTTGAATCGGTTGAGTCTTCATGCGCATATATTATGCTAATCCGATATGATCTCCGTTGAGAATGTTGGATTCTAGCTTTGACTAAAGAAGCTCAACCTTGCTCCCGCCGACATCCAGTAATCTCTTCCCTTTTCTCTTTTCAAAGATAGTTCTCTGGTATGTGACTGTTTAAATTTTTTCTATATGTAGACACATTGAGGACAATGTTTGATTTAGGTTTGGGGGTGCATTTTTATTTAGAGTTTTTAGTCTTTTATTTTCAAAAAAAAAAAAAAAAAAAAAAAAAAAAATCTAAAAATTCAAAAATTCAAACTTTTTGCAAATAAAAACCTCCAACTTTTAGAGATTTTAGAGTCACTAGCATGCTTCTAGCTATGTTTACATAGAGAGTTTTGACCGAAATAACAAAAGTTAGAAGTACCGGAGAACACAATCGGGTTTCTTAGTTGATTAGAGCGTTAAAGTTGGATTTAACCATACTGTGAGGGCTAATTAGGTGTTGTTTAGATATTCTGGTAGTAGAATTGTGATCACCCATAGTGGAGACTACCCATTTTACATCAAGTGAGGCACCAACCTTCAATTTTTTGCAACTTTCTAGAAAAGCTGTTAGAGTGTGTGTCACCTTACGTAAATTCCGGATAGGAATGGTGAGCTACCCAACTTCGCACCACTTTCAAAGACTACTTTTGATCTCTTGAGTGCTAGTTTTTGTCAATCATAAGGGTGACGTCTAAAGATGAAAACTCCTTCTAAATACCGATTTGCCGTTAGCATCACTCTCTCTCTCAATCAGCAAGACCCATAGAAACACATCATCGTCAACAAACGGAGCATCATCAGAATATGGAAAGAAAAATTGATATAGTCCAAGGTTTATGTGCAACAAAGAAAAGTAAATAGGATGAGAATTAATAAAATTTATAAAATCAAGACAATACAAGTTGTGGAAAAATTGAGTGACAAAGTCCTTTGTCCATGGAGTTAGTTGTTTCATTATTTGTATTTTTATTTTCACTTTTTGTAAACCAAAAAAAAAATTAAAAAAAAAAATAAAAAAAATTGTAGTTTATTTTTGCTACCACCATGGTAAAGAAGAATTTAAAAAGAAATCCAAACAACAAGGAATTTGAGTAGAAAAGTTAAAAATTGTCAAGTTTGTGAAGTTTAGAAGTTCGTCATCAACAATTGAAGACCGAAGACCGAAGATTGAAGACGTTTCTATGGTTTCTTATGAGAGAGTGATATTAATTGCCGATCGGGTGAGAAGTGAGTGAGTACTCCCACCCTTGCTAATGGTTGATTTCCTTTCTTAGAGATCATCGTAAAAGATTCTTTTGTCCACACTTCGTGGAGTCTCCAGATTTTATTTCGGAAGGTTATCCTTCTTACCTACAACGTGTGCGGGATTTCTCTCTTTATTCCCGCTCGCACACATGAGAGACTAAAAACGATCTTTTTGAGTGCAATTATCATAAAACCCTAATGGTGAGGCGAAGTTGAGACTTATGATCACAATCGAATCCGAATTCTTTCATATGGTATGGTTACTTCTCGCTCAACTCTTAAGGATGAGAATGCGTTCTTTGGTAGTTCTAACTTCCCGTTACTAGCATGCGAAACTCTATGTCCTCATAGCTCCTTGGATGCTTGAGACTCTTTTACACTACGAAGTTGGAGAAGGTTTTGTGGGTACACCTCTGTGTAAACCCTCACGAGACTACAACTCGTCCACTAGGGACACCTAGGGGTTTAAAGGCTTAGTGCATACGCTAAATGCATTCGAGAGACTCGCGATGTGGGTATAGTTAGGATTTCTTATTTTCTGTTTCACTTGAGGACAAGAAAATTCAAGGTTTGGGGGTATTTGATGAGTGCCAAATAGTGCATATTTATACACCTTTTATTGGCATTTTACTCATCTTTTGCGCTTAGAAATCGATATTATCCTGCATTCGTGTTTTCTTTGTTTTCAAGAATAAATATTTGTATTAATTAATTTTGTGTTTTTAGGCAATAAATAAAGCTTGGAGAATCGAGGAGCCAAAAGAGCGAAGAATTGGAGTCAAGTGCCCAAGGAGCAGAAAGTTGAAGCCGCGCGCGCAGTCAGCTTGCAACCCAACAAGTAGCAACTCATCTACAAGACACGGCTTGAGCTAGACCCGACCCGTGAACCGGATCCGAGCCCGTCTCTTCCGAGACGTTGAGATTTCTTTCTCCCTCATCCAACGGTCGCTGCTTCCACGTGCATCGAAGATCGCTGCTCCCGCGCTACACCCGATCACGCCAAAACCGCTTACCTCCCTCGGCCGTTCAGATCGTAGCCGCCTCATCCAACGCTCGCTCGGCCTGTCTCATCGTCCGTAGCCGCACCCGCCTCACAAAGAAATGCCCATACCCCTATACCCTAATCGAACCAAACTATTTCTCTCCATCCTTCTCTTTCTTCTCCGCGCAGCTCTACAAACCCATCTCCTCTCCCCCGACCAACTCGCAGTAACCACCATCATCTTCCACCACCAACCTCTCCTACCGCAGCCACCAACCTCACCCGCAACCACCTTCCCTCCTCTCTAGCTATTAGTTACCTCTCTCTTAGCCTCTCTCATAACCCTAGAGGCTAATTTAGAGATAACTAAAGCTAGGGTTTCACTCAATCAAGCAAGAAGAGCTCGAGGCGATTTAGACGGAAGAGAGAGCAGAATCGAGTATGGGTTAGGGTATGTTGAATTATTTTAATTTTAAATTTCGATTTTTGGGAAAATTAGGGTTCGGAGAATTGTCAGCTGCATGTATAAATAGCAATGAATTGGGTTGATAGAAACTATGCCTGGATTAGCCAGTGTATCAATTAGGATTTAATTTCAATTTGTGTCATGTTCTAATTTGATTTCCAGGGTGTTGTTGAAACCCCTGATTCCAATGTGAAGCATGTCCGATTTGCTATGATTTTTGTTGTGTTCTAATATGATGAAGATTAGTAGTTAGCTATTGAGTTTGGCTTTGTGATGAGTGGTACTGTAAGAGACCACTCATACTAGGGGTGAGTTAACAAATTTAGTTAATAAACATCTAGCCAAGACCTTCAAAGGAAGGCACATGATCATAACTTAGCTTGCATTGCCTTAGCTTAAGATCGGGGTGGATTCACTACCCTCGGTAGCTCCCATTTGCCTTAGTTTAGAGTCATTTCACATTTCAACATCAGCAGATATCGGCAAAACACCCTTTTGTTACCTTGTCACTACACATTACCACCTGAATTCAGTTTAGTAACCCCTTTGATCAACATAAGAGCACCACAAGTCCTTGTGGGATCGACCCGTACTTGCCGCGTCTCCGATAGACGCCGTGCACTTGCGGTTATCACCGTAGGCCATAATTTCATACACATTCGAGGCCTACCAATACCCCAACTTGGAAGCCACTAGACTTGACATTCCATGGTTTTTCCACACTTGGAATAGGTTGGATTCCACCATAAGACTTGCTCTAACCACTAGATTTATATATCTAACGGTCGAAATCATGGATGATGTGGCGGTGGAAATAATTCTATGGTGGCAATAAGCTTGTCCTTCTTTTTTTCTTTTTTGTTTCTGATCAATAAACTTGAGACAGTCGCTTATCAGCTATTGATTTGAAGATCACTCTATGTGGCGCATCACTATACATCATCATAGCCTTTTATATTTATTTTTCTAATTTGATTTCCAGAAGAAGAAAACAACATCATGAAAAAAAAAATCAAGAAATTTGATTTTCATCAAAAGAAAATTATGCCCTAACAGATTAAGTTGAAGATGAATAAAAAGAAATCGTGAAGAAGCACCATCTGCGATGATGGTTGACTAATTAAGTTATCAGAATTCCAAACTCGTACGTGCTGTATTTGAAACTATACTACCCATTAAACCTAATGTATGATTATCATTTATCAATTTAATATCTACTGTATTAAACCTAATGTACAATTATCAGTTTAATTTTTTTGTTTTCCCATGCACCAATGCATTAAAACCTTATATATTTAAATGTGTTGCTTGAGAATCAGATCATAAGAACAATCTTTAATTTCAGGATTAGCCATCTCAACATTTCACATTAGACTATAACCCATTTCACGGCACCAAAAGCTTTTAAGAATCAAAGGAACCCAGCGACGGATCCAGGAATTTATGTTTGGGTGGGCTAAATTTTTTTTTCTCGAACTCTCAACTTAATTTGTCTCAACTGCAAGAATGACAACTGCGGTAATATACTTAAAGCTGAGTATGGGTATGCCACACGATCTCTTTTCCTTGGAGCATAAAGCTTTGAATCAAATTTTTTCACCTTGTAACTAATATTAGGGAGGAATAATTTTTTTATCGAAAATAATAATCCTGATTTATTTAGCGGTCGAAGGCCGCCCACATTTTTCTAGTTTTAAAGGTTATTATAGGGATGCAAAAATATTTGGAGTTTGTACATATACGCATAATAAGTCATGACATATTGTATTTTTGTCTCATGAATACACTGCATTTTTAGATTATACATAGATATACATAAAATTGTAGTCACTTCATAGAAGAAAAATGAATTTTTGGACAAACACGTGCTTTTTTTCTTTTTTTAAAAGTGGACAAACGCTTGCTTAGTTAAGGACAAGACACCCCCATTTGACACACAGTTTTATTTATCAAACTGACACGTAACAGTGAGCCCATTCAATACCCGATTTTAAAAACATCATGAATACTTGTTTTTCCCTATAACCTTTGAACGGTTGAGATGCTATTCAAAAATTAATCCATGCGGGACGGGGTTCCAAAATCTTTCGATTTCTTCCACTGTAATCATATCTTAACAATTAATGGGCTAATTAAAATTTACACTGACTAAATTTTATAAATGTTAAAAATTACACTAACAAAACATCTTTTTAGAAATTTTGGGGTGGGCTTCAGCCTGGGTAAGCCACCCCCTAATACCGTCCCTGAAGGAACCAGTAACATCATCAAGGAAAAAAAAAATGTTTCCCCAAATTTGTATCTACTATCTAACCAAGACGCATTTTCATTTTTCTTCTCTCTTTCCTCCTCTCTCCCACTCCTTCTTCTCCAACAAAACCATCAAGAACAACCCTTGTCTGCTCAGATCTAATCCATTTTTGGACTAGATCTGAGCAGATTTCTTCATTATTCCTTGATTTCTAGGTTAACTAGTAGTTTAGTGTAGTTTTTATTATGTTTCCTACTTATCTACAGTTCTACACCATTATGGTGGTTTTATCTACTCTTTTGAGGTTTATCTTCGCTTTAATGACGATTCTTGGTTATTGGGTTGGGTTTTAAGATCAATAGTGATGCTCTCCATGCTCTCCTACGACGAAATCTTCATCTTGGTTGTCTCCGGCGACAGAATCTTCATCGGAATCTTCATCATCAACTTATCCGGCGACGGAATCTCCATAGGTGATCTTTTTGACGACGGAAGCTTCATCACTAGTTACACGAGATTTGAGCAAACCACTCCTACTTTGGGAGCACATCTTTCTATAGAAGAAAAACAAATTAAATGGTTGGAAGTTAATTCCGAGAAAAAAACCATCCTTCTTCCGATTTAATCGGATCTTATTCATACTTGTATTTGTCTTACTCCGGTAATCCTTCTCTTTCTTTTGTCGGATTTCTCGGTATTGTACTTTTACGGTATGTTCTTGTTACTTTGTATTCTCTTATTTTCGATCTTAAACTCATTGTAACCTCGAATTAACATTAATGAAAAGGTTCCTTGTTTATCAAAAAAAAAAAAAAAAAAAAAAATCTACCCAAGACGCGGATAAAGGAAAGAATCTAGTGTACTTCGATATACTGCTCTGCTTTAGTTTTTGTAGCTAGGGTTAATTAGTCTAAGCAAAACAAGGAATATAGTTAGTTAGCATGCCACATCATTCATGATTTGGACAGTTAGATATAAGAAATCTAGTGGTTATCAAGATTTGTCAAAAGGTTTTGTCAAATCCTTTTGTTACAGGATCCCAACCCAAAATATATTATGACTGAGTTGGGAGGAGGAAAAAAAAAACCATTTTGAACCAAAACGATGTTACCAAATGGTTACAAGAATTTCTCCATTTTAAACTTTGATATATGACAAGATAGATATTACTTATATTATATGACAAGACCGAGAAAAATTATGACTTATTCCAATATGAATTTTATTCTTAATTTTTTTTTTATTCAAACTAATAGTTTATTTATTAAGCACTATCGTGCTGAATGAAGTTCAACAATAAGTTTGGATAACCAAGTATTTGAGTAATTCTCTGTACTAGCAGATTTGCTAACTTATCTGCACACTTATTAGCTAAATGATTTGTGTGCTTACATGACCAAAAATCAAAAGACTCTAAAAGAAACAATATGTCTTCAATTATTCTTCTTGACTCCCGAGGAACTTCAGTTTCTTCTCCCTGGATTGCTTGGACAAGGGATAGATAATCAGCTTCAATAATAATATTCTTATGTCCCAGCTGTAATGCAAGCTTGACAGACTCCAAAACAACAAGACTCTCCAAAAGTTCTGGCCCAGATGCATCCTTGAAGTTTGCACAAGCTGAAGCTATATGGTCTAAATTTTCGAAAATTTAGACCATATCCTCCATTTTTAGTTATATGACAGTAAGAAGTATCTGTATTAACTTTAACAAGATCTCCTAGAGGAGGAGACCATTTATGAATAGCTAGGATAACAGTAGTAGCTTTCCTAATCCTGCAGACAGAAGCAGCATCATTAGAGAAGGTGTTTATAGTATGTAGCAGTTGTTGAGGGGACGAGTGTTTAATACTGAAAACAACACTGCATCTGTCCTTCCATAAATGCCAGCAAATGACTGCCATCTTAGCAACCATCTTTTTGTCAGGTAACTTAATCCAACTAACAACCCATTCAATTGGAGAAGTCCAAATCCCATCAGTGACTGAATAACATGTTCCAAACCATATTTCCCTTGAAAGTGGGCACTCAAGAAGTAAATGCATAGTTGTTTCCATCTGGCAGTTACATCTTCTACATTTGGTATCTTCTTGAGTTATTCTCCTATGGATCCTTTCTTTAGACATAATTATGTCCCTTGCACATTTCCACATAAACAACTTTACTCTGGGAATTGTTTCCAGTCCCCAAATAGCTTTCCATAATTCACTGGTATCATCAGAAATAGGTTCTTGGCCATTGTGAAATTTAATATTACACAAAGCTTGATATGTAGACTTCACTGTAAAGTTACCACTTTTAGTTTTCGACCAAATTAGCCTATCTTCACTGTTTAGAGGTATTCTCATTTCCATGATCTTTCCCACAGTATATGGATCAAAAAGGATTAGCAATACATCTTCCTTCCAACTTTTATTACATGCATCAATTAACTCAGAAACATAAGTAAAATTAAGGTGGTCGGCTGCATCTGAAGCTGGAGAAGGTGGAGTAGTCAGAGAAGTAATCCATTTATCATTCCAAATAAGAATCTGGGTTCCATCACCTTGTTTTGGGGTAAAAACTGATTCTGCTGGAAATGGTAAATTTGGGTGTGCCACCAAGAAACGAATCTAAACCCTAAACAAATGCACTGCACGGTAGTACTTTAGATTCGAGAGATCAATCTGTACAATTCTGGCCTAAACCAAGAAATGACTGTTCCAGTCTTGCTTCGGTCACAAAATGAATGAGAAGGGTTGATCTTAAGGACGGAACCGAAGAAGGTGTTGAGATCAGAATGGTTAACTCTGAAGGTGTGGCTATTTTGTGACTTGTATCAGAATATGGAACTGGCTTGCAGAATGTAAGCTATCAGTTCTTTGGTATTTACTTCTGGATACTGTGTTGATAACCAAAACTGTTATTGTTAGTCAAAATAGGTCGAAACCTATTTATATCAGTCATAGTTGCACGCACCCTGATCTCATAGGAAGTGGGAGTAGTTGAGTGATGGAGAAGTGGGGTCGTGTGAAAATGTAGAAAACCACGTCTTACTATGAGGGAAGACGAGTGGGCTTACACCCACTACTTCTCTGCTGCCACTAACCGTATCGCCCTTTCCTAATACTTTCTCATAATGGGCGTGTTGCACGCCGCACGCTGTAAACCGCCAGACTAATACCCTGATAAACATCCCCCAGTTTGTGACATGTTTGATGTCTCGAGTATTTTATATAAAATATGTAGCAAGTTGCTGAGTGGGTCTTGCCTAATTATTCTGACCAATCATGTGCAAGCTAGGTGGCGGGTAGTCATGTGTGACGAGCCAAGTCATGAGACTTGCCGCAAAGAATAGCATGTGATGCTATTAGGTTAAATAACTAAGTTATTTGTGAAGCCGATACTCATAAAATATCGTATGTATTTGATGCATGTAAAGCATCGCTTTTGAGCAAGCAGCTCAAAATAATCGATGCATGTGAAGCATCGTTATATTCAGCCTGTCTTGGTTGGTCGCGAAACCTAGTGTCTTAAGAAGAGCATGACCGGCCACTTTCAGGAAGTTGCTGGGAACTATTTATGCATGCCAAAGGTAGGTCGGTCGGTCCCTATAGGAGAGTGATGGCTGGTAGCTATTTTGACATCCTATTAGTCGGTCCAAGTTAAATCTAGACCGGTTAAATTGGCTAGCCAAATTGGATGGCTGAGATGATTTGCGGAATTTATTGGTTGCCTCTAATTTATTTAAGACTCCTACAAGAAGCGCGGCCAGCCATCTTTGGGCGATCGTTTAGGAGCCATATGGGCAGGCCGCGGCGTGGCCGATTGTTCCTTATGAAAAGGAGGTGGCCAGTGATCATGACCACATCTTGTTGAACGACTAGAATAGGAGTTAGGCCGGCCGATTCGAATGGCGAAGTTGGGCGTCCATGATGATTTACGGCAGTTAATGGTTGCCATCGATTTAATTTAGGTTTTAAAATCCGTGTGGCCAACCCATTTTGGGCCAACGGTTTTTGGTGTTGGCGGCATGCTATAGACTATTCGACCGTCCTGTGCTATAGTCGGGCCATTAGTGCGCGTATCCACTCCTTGTCCGTCGATCGGAATCGAATCTAGGTCGGCCAATCTACTGGAAGTTGGACGGCCGAGATCGTTTTACGGCAGCAATATAATGTTGCTTAACAGAAATTAGGGTTTCACAAGTCGCGCGGCCATCTAACTTTGGGCAATCGATTAGTGGCTCTGTTGGCGAGTTGGAAGGGCTTCGATTGGTCGAAGTATTAGTGGGCCCGCCGGTGTGCCTGATGATGCTTGTCCGGTCGCGTTAGGGAGCGGCTAAGCTTGATAAATCAGCCGGCCATAACGTACGGCCGTAATCGTTTTAAGACTGACATGGGCAGTCTATATTAAATTCCTTAAGGAATTTAGGCGTGTCGACCAACCAACTTCCAACTTTATTAAAAGTACGTGTGGCGAATTTAAAGCGATCTGATTGGTCGATGGGAAAGGCGGCCGACAAGCGACAACATGAAGTGTGGCCGACCGGCCACGGGTGGCGCCTGCTGGAGCAGATCAGTCGTCTAAATGGCGTGGTCACGCCTCCCTTTGTTGCTGCTTTTACTTGCCGCAGTTCCTCTTTATTTTATTTTTTTCTGCTTTTTAGTAGAATGTTGCTCCTGCTAGCTCCATGATGGATTAATTTCCTAGCTTGCCTAGGTTTAGTTTCGACCAATAGGGTTCGCGATATTGCGCAGGGCGCAAAAAACCTAATTTTTGCAAGTTAATTAGGTTAAAATTTGAATTTTGCGAGCTGTCACAAAATTGATCAAATTTGGTGAATTCTGTGTGTTGACACACAATTCTTAATTTTATTCTCAGAGAGCAGTCAGCATGTCCTCTGACTGAGTACTTTCATGCAGACCTTAATCTTGATACTTCGGGAATTCATGCTACTCAACTGCCAGTGAACACTAATTGTCATGTCATATCAATATTAAGAGTTCAAATTGAGGAACATAGCATAGGAAAATACTCCATAAGCCATACATTAATAAATAATGCAGGCGAGTACATTTATAGAATATTTGGGATTGTTGCTACATGCACCATTCTAGATAAATTTCATATAAATATACTGAATTGCTCAATGCGTGTGTAAGTAAAGAGGCCTGGGCACTCATCACTTTTAAGTGGCTCAGTCTCTTTGCAGAATGACGACACATTAAATACAGGGTTTTACAATTTTAGCCCTGAACCGAAAACCACCATCAACACACCTAGCTATAGTCCAAAAACTGTTAGAATAGATGAAGGAAAAGCTGAACTTATACTCTTCCAAGACCATGTAGAGTCTGCCTTTTTAGGGGCATGAAGAGCATTCTGTTGTTTGAAGTATTTAGCTCTTAAAGAGCCACCCCAAACACTGTTTTTCACAGTGCAAAGTCTCCAAACAGACTTTGTTAGAAGAGCATGATTAAAACATTTCATATCTCTGAAGTTTAATCCACCATCTTCATAAGTACGACATATATCAGTCCAAGCAACAGGGTAGAACCCTTTTTTAGCTGGCTTATTCCACTAGAAATGGAGTTGAAGAGAGTTCATATTTGATAAAGTTTCTTCGGGTAATTTGAAAGAGTTCATCTGATGCAGGGGGACTGAGTTAAGAACATTCTTAACCATCACTGATCTTCCAGATTGAGACTGCATTTTTCCACGCCAATTACTTAATCTTTTCAGCATATTGTCTACTAGAAAGTTGAAAGATACCTTCTTCTTTTTATTCAAAAAAAAGTGGAATACCCAAGTACTTCTCATTGGGATCCATTCTCTTGACTTAAAGTATATCAACAATAGAATAAACACCATATTTACTAAGTCCTTTAGAGAAAGTAATACTATATTTTTGATAGTTTAGAAGTTGACCTGATGCATTGCTGAATGATTGAAGTATCTCCTGAAGATTATTAATGTTATCTAGATTGGCTTTGGCAAAAATTAGATAGTCATCCGCAAAGAGAAAATGACTTATAGGAGGGGCTCTTCTGGCTATCATAATCCCGATGCGTGTCGTAGGTGCAATCAAATTAATTAATATTTCCACTCAATTAAAAATAATATAATGGAAGTCAAGTTCGTTCCCACGAGGAGCAAGAGATTCTAGTTGTAAAAATTGTCACAAAAAGGGGGGATGTATAAAGCAAAAGAAAATAAACAAAGCAATTAAAAGATAAAAGTTGAAATCAATAAGAGAGACAAGACCAAGGAATCCTTCTTCGTTACGAAATAATGAATCAAGTTATGTTCTTTTCTACTTGTTATTAGTCACAAATTATCACCAACCGTAGGATAGCAGTCCGCTTAGCTAGCCCCAAAATCCCTTATTTCACCGAGTAACAAGTCCGCTTAGTTATCGATTCTATTCAAAAGAACCACCTTGAGGTTCGCTTACAAGATGTAATTCCCGAATGCATTAAGATCTATGAATTTAGGTTTAGTACTAGTAGTTAAACTCGGTTCGCTTGGTCCACTTTCTAGCGTTGTTTTTACACACAATCGCTCCACGGAATCCCTCCGCAAGGTCTCGTGTTTTCTACTTGTGTAAAGTGTCGAGAACGATTACTTATTCCCTAACTTATACTAGATTTAGATTAAACTAACAAATCAATTTAGCGTGCACTCTAAACAATCTATCAATCATGAATGAATGAATAAACATTCCTATTAGTAAAAACAAACGATAATCATGTGAAAAACTTCAAGATAGAATTGAAACAAAACTCAAAACATATATTAAGAACTAGGAATTCATCCTCAATCAATAATAAAATTAGCTACTCATGTTTTTGAAATTCACACAAAATAATTAAAGGGAGAATTTTCAAGTTCACACAAATAATTAAGAAGAAGAATTGAAAGCAAAAACACAAGTGTTGTGTGTGTAGAGAGGTGTGTAAAAAGATGTGTAGAACTTCTCTATTTATAGGCTTCAATATTCTCTAAATCTTCCAAGGAATAGAATCCTTTTCCTTTAGCAATTCAATTTCCAAATCCAAGCCTTTCTCATCTTCCATCTTCTCTTTCCAAATTTGAGTCCAATTCTCCATCCAATTCCTAGTCCAAGTCTTCACACCCATGAGAGAAGTCCATAGAAAATTGGAATTTTTGGCTCGGAAAAACTGGTATTATGGCCGGAATTTGACCTAATCCGTCACCGCCCACACCGAGATTCTTCTCTCGTTGATGAGAATATTCCGTCAGTCCACCGTTAGGACTAACGGTCAAACGGCCAACCGTCAGTCAACGGTCAAGGCAAAGGAATGAGTCAGTCACTGAGTCAGCTTCTAACTCAGCTGACTGGTCTTACTGGGGTGAGTTGAGTCGCTCTGACTCGTCTGGATCGGTCATCGCCGAGTTGACTCGCCAGAAGAGAAATTTGGGCAGAGTTCTGTTTGTTTTTCCGACATTCCCAGGCCAAATTTCAGGCCGATCTTTCTTCACCTGTTAAGAAATCCTAGCATACATCTAAAGCAATTCAATGACTTCACTTCTTGAATAAAGAAGCCACTACCACTTCCATCTTCTCAGCTGCAATGCAAGACCTGTACTCAATCAAACTCGTCTTGACTTCCATCTGTTTGTAGCTTCAAACAGCACCAAACCCCAACTCTGCAAATTTCTTCAATCTCAGATCGAATCCTTTCTCCGTATCATCCATGTATTCAAAAGCAAACCCATCTTCTGTCTACTTCATCTATAGCAGCAGAAATTCATTCCAATCGATAGAAAGAATCACCGATTTCAGCTTCAATTTCTCGATTCAACAATCTCACAGCTTCAGTCGGCAACACCACCAAACCCTTACTGCCATCTTCAACAATACCACCAACCACAACCACCATCAGCGACATCAACTGATTCTTCGAGTCCACTCACAAACCCACTTTTGAATCTAATGGAAGCTCCATCGGTTCCTTCTCATCAACTCGAGAGCAAAGAACGTCTCATCCTCATTCCTAATCGATCTCGATTCATCTCAAAATTACCACCCACTTCAATCTCTCAAATTCATCATCAATAATGACTCCGATCCACGGCAACACGTTGTACTCATCTCGCTCATCAATCTCTATCGAATTCATCAACTCCACCATCTTCGATTCAACAGCACCAACACGAACCCTTATCTCTATCACTAATGCTCAAACCAATTGTCACGAAAACCCCAGTTCCACCACCTTCCAACCATGATTTGCTTGATTACTCATCTTTTCGCCATAATTTCCCAATCTCTCATCTCGGTGCCAAACCGGTGAAAGAGAGAAAAGAGAAGAAGATGATATTCTCGTGATTTAGGGTATAAGTATTTGGGTGGATATTTGCACCCCAGTGATAAGGACCACCCTTCTTATTAGATAAGGGCCATCCTACTTGGAAACCCCCTTAACCTCTGCGGCCCTGGCTTTAGTACTCCTCCAAAAGAGAGTTGCCCCTTAACCTTGGCTGGGCTCCAGATAGTGTTTGCCCCTGAAATGACAATTTTGCTCTTTTGGCTCAAATTGGATGATTTCTTTTTCTTTTCGTCCGTGCGACTCCATAGTAGCTATAAAACTCAAAACAAGCATAAAATACATAATTTACAAGAAAAATAGCAAAGAAAGCATAAACAATAGATAGTAAATAGGATGTATTCTACACCCTATCAAATCCCATTTATCTTCTTAGAATATTTAGCTGCGATCGTTTCACGAGAAAAAGCCTCCATGGCTATAATAAAAAGATACGGAGAGATTGGATCTCCTTGCCGTATACTCCTTGTGGTTTTAAAGGGAGAACATCTAGCTCCATTGAGTAAGACTGAGATCTCTGTTGCAGATATGCACTGATAAATAAGTGCACACCATTTCCCCCCAAATCCCATACGTTTCATAACATCAATAATAAATCTCCACTCAAGCCTATTGAATGCCTTTGACATATCTAGTTTTAGAGCTATATAATTATCACCTTTTTTCTTTCTCTTCAAAGTATGAATTATCTTGTGGGCAAAAGAAATATTATCTCGTTCCGGAACATACGCAGACTGGAGAAGCGAGATAACTCTATTCAAGAGATGTGAAAAGACGAGGGTACCCAAATACACCACAATCTTTTTGTTTCAACCTATAAGTCCTCTTACCAAGTATGATCGTTTATGGACAAATTCGAGACAATACAACAACTTCGGTATTCACACTTTGTGTGATTGTCTATGGATACGAGATCGAGACAATATGACTACCAAAGTGTGATACTTGATAATAGGTTCAGACTTAACCAAACTATGTAGGATCACTATCAAGTATATTGGAGTTAACGTAAAGTGCAATTTACTTTAAATTATATAAACAAATATAATTGCGGAATACAAAAGTAAATCACACAACAAGATTTTGTTAACGAGGAAAATTGCAAGTGCGGAAAAACCCCGGGACCTAGTCCAGAATTGAATACTCTCAGAATTAAGCCGTTATAAAAAATCGAGACCAACTTCGTATAGTTGAGACTAAGCAACTACCCCTAGTTCACTTAGTTTCCTCAGTATCCCTGCGCTTCCGACTTCGAAGGTCACGCACTGGTACAATTCCTTTGGATCGTATTCCAAACAGTAAAGGAACAACAAATATGTTTGGTAACAAAGATATGAGAACTAATAAGAAATCTTATACGTTTTCAAATCTTCTTTAATCTTCAATAAAAACATGCACAACACCACTTGAATCTCTTGTGATCAATCACACACAAAACGGAGTCTGTTAACAATGGATTATCACAATATGTCTTTAGATCTACAAACAGTTCTAAAGATCTCGTCGATACTTCTTATATCAGAAGAGAAGATTCTCAAGAATAAACAAACTAGGTGCAATCAAAGTTTCAACAACCATTAGTCAATCAAATCAATCGAAAACTAATAACACTGCAATTATCTAGTTTCACACCAACGGTACTTGTAGAGCATCTTGATCCCACATAAGTCTTTAAACGAACGGTAGTAATTAAGAGATTTCACCTAATTAGGATACTTTCCTCTCCGAATAGACGGCTCCACCAGAAACAACAAGAAATGAAGTTCGCTTGGCTCTTAGGATAGTTAGCTAGAAATGCAAACTTAGGTATTTATAGACCAAGGATATTTGGACACCAAGAATTTTCCAAAACCGAAAATATTCTAAAGATATGCAATGAATGGAAAGATTCGGTTTTCTTAATTCCAATAAATGCTTGTCCCAAATTTCTGAAATCTCTCAATAGAAAATCTCCAATTAGTAAATGCACATTTACTTACTTTTATTTTCTAGAGCTACACATTAATTGCTGGTAATTAATGTATATAAAACTAACAACCTTAATTAAAAGATTTTTAATTTATTTCGGCACAGGATCTCCTTGAGGACTAAGGAATATCTTTGAACAATAAATGATAAGAGTTATTGTACGTGTTCAAAGTATGTTGACATCTCTTAACTATAAATCCTTATTCATATTTACATGGATTTACATTCTTGGAATCGGTTACACCACACTTCCAAACAAGTTTAGAATTGGTTCACCTGTATTCCAATATAACTATGTGATTGATCAAATATCAAATCACATACATGTGTTCAATCTGTTCTACCAATCACTAGGATGGGTTATACCTCAATATGGAAATACTTGTGATCGGTCACACAAGTTACTGGGGACCGATTACATCGATTACAGACCCGGTTACCATATTCCCATGGTATTACTTGTGATAGGTCACACCAGTTACCAGGATCGGTTACACCAATTACAAGGACCGATTACCAATTACAAGGATCGATTACACAACACTCTGTGATCGGTCACACCAATTACAAATATCGATCATACCATCTCATGGTGATTACTTAGAATTGGTTACACCAATTAATAAAAACTAGTCATACCAAATCATAAGTCAGGCATTGTGATTAGTTATACCAAGATACATAACATAGTTACGATCGGTTCTACCATCTCACACATATTGGTAATCCAAATATTTGCAATGAATAGCCGTACCAATAAGCCTAATGATTTCCCTTTCGATTCATAAAACAAGTTCATGAATGTACCTTATTTAAAAGAATGTAAAACATTGTTTCTTAGGATAAAATCTTCACCGTAACCCATTCACATAATCATAACAGTATATACAAGATTATGTCGATGTCATATCTACGAAGTTCAAAAGATAAGCGTCATACTTCGTAGTTTAATTTCCTAATACTATGATCATACAAATATGACCATGTCACATCACTAGAGCATTATACAATATGTACAGTATATACAGCTTCGCAGTTATGTTTTTAATATAGCACAACTTGAAAGATACGTTAGGAATGAAACAGTTCAAGTCAATATTACTAACCTCAAGTGGAAGGATGGTGTCGTCGTTGTAGTTCGTTACTTCTTCACATTCTTGAGTCTTTGAGTAATACTTGTATGTCTCAACATTCCTAGACTTTCTAGTCTAACCTAAACGAAGTTGACTCTAGTATATAATCAAGCGACTTTAGATGAGTTTTGACACACTAAAATATGACAACCAAACTGGACATACCAACGCTTGGTGAGTTCAACCGAGCTATGCTCTAACAAGATGCTTCATCTTTCTTGCCATCAGTTTTAGTATGAGTTTGTATGAGGTATTACATAATGTTATGATCCTATAATCAGAAGGAGAATTTGGTGTCTTTATCTTTGGTTCAATTTCTTGCTGAGAAAACCAGATTTGAAGAAATCTTGTATCATACACACAACATCATCTTTTATGGTTTCTTACTGAGTTACATAAAAACCTGGTGGAAAACCATCGGGACCCGGTGCCTTCCAAGGATCCATACTCTTTAGAGTATCCAATATTTCTTTCTCGGAAGGAATAGCTACTAATCTTTCATTTTTTTGAGCTGTAATAACTGAAGGAATATGCTGCGGAAAATCTTCATTAGAGCAAGGATTAGAAGAAGTGCTGATATCTTGGAAATGAAAAGATAATAAGTTAGACAGTGAAGTACGATCATTGCACCAAACCCCATTTTTATCTTTGAGAGTGTCAATTTAGTTTTTACATCTTCTTCGATTTTCATTTGCATGATGAAATTTAGTATTATTATCGACATCCAAGAAAAAAAGTCTCTTTATTCTTTTGCATCCAAAACTCCTTCTTAATATTTTCTCACTTGAGAATTTAATGTTCAACCTCCATTATAGAAGAAATATTATCTTGAGTTGCAGCTGAAAGATAAAGAGAGTCCAACTGAGAATGAAGTTTCTTGATATTTGTATCAATATGACCAAAAGACTCCCTGTTCAATATGCTGAGATATTTCTGAGTGACATGAAGTTTATGATTTACCTGATATGCAGAACTGCCTTGTACATTTTCTCCCCACGCATTGATTATTTGATCCTTACAAGAGTTATCATTTAACCAACAAGAGAAAAACTTCCAGTTTCTACCAGAATGATCATTATCAGATTTATAAAGAGAAAGTAATAAAGGAGTATGATCTGATTCTAGTTGAGTTAAAATGGATAAACTAGTATCTGGGAAGTTAATAATCCAATCATCATTTATCATGGCTCTATCTAGTCTAAACTTAATTTTACCTGTCCCGTGCTTGTTACTAGTCCAGGTATATGGTTTACCATTGTAACTCGGGTCAACAAGACCCGCATCATACACACATTGTACTATGGAATGGGAAGAATAACTAGAAGTTGTAATTCTAACACACCTGTCAGTAGGGTTTAGAACTATGTTTAAGTCTCCTACTAACACCCACGATTGTTGGATTTTTAGTCTTAAATCTCTAATAGAATTCCATTGTGTTTTGTTTTCTTGTGGATTACAAGACCCATAAATGCATGAGAGAAGCCATCCCGGATTGGATGGGTCATTTTTTACTAGACAATGAAACATATTCTTAGATGAGTGCACTATCTTAAATTCAAAACCATCCTTCCATAAGAGAATTATACCTCCAGATAGGCCTCGGGATGGTTCAAAAGCAATATTAGGGAAATCAAGGCTTTTAGAAAGCCTGCGGATCTTGTCTGAATTGAATTGTGTTTCATGTAAGAAAATAATATCAGGGTTATGAATTCTAGACAAGTTCTTTAAATGATTCCTAGTATTTACGTCGTTAAAACCTTGACAATTCCATGCAATTATTTTCATGTTTATAACTAAGTAATACTTTACAAAAGCAATAAAAACTGGATTTAAAGAAGATCTAAGAAACAATTGAGAGCGAAGTAGGGTTTTTGCATATACCTGTAAGGGATCTCTGACACAATCATTCATGGGTGCATGACTTATTGCAGCTGAATCATTCGATTTCATCATTGCGTTATGATGGTGGTCCATATTAGTAGTTTTGTTTCCTTGCATATTAGTAGGAGCTTGGATATGAATGTTATGAGGGTTCACTGATGGCTCAACATTGAGAGGTGAATTTCTCATACGTTTAACATTTCTTGAACCTTCCTGGTTTTCTTCAACAGCAAACTCCTCTTCCATATAGTTGGTGAGACTACGATCCTCAGTACCTTTGCTGGCTTCACTATTTTCTCTTAGAAAATCCTCATATTCAGCAGCAGATAGACTGTCTAAATAGAGTAAGTGATATGTGTGCTCACATTCTTCATCAAGATGGTCAATTACAAAACATTTTGGACATATATTTTTGGGTTGAATTTCACAATGATATCTGATCCACACATCTTGTTCAGTTAAATTCTTCCACTATGCTCATCTGTGAAGAGGTTTCTTTAAATCCATTTCGATTTTTGCTTTCAGAGTATTTCCTGTTCGTGGCCTGCAATTCTTAGGATGTGTTGAAATCTTTCTTCCCATAAAATTAATAGCTTCATCTATCACAGCCACATTCATATGCTCCAGCTTCAGATATTTGAAGTGAACCGTGAAAACTTGATTGTTGAAGACATGATCCTTAAGAGGGATATGATTATAATATTTTTTAATATGATAAAGAACTCCATCGATCAACCATGGACCATCTGCTATCACTTCATCCCGCTCAGCTTCATTGTTTAATCTAACAAGAATAATATTTTGTCCCATGACTCTAATCTCTTTATTACGATATTTTCCCCGAAGAGAGTTAATTTCAGCTCTAATGACCCTCATCTTCATCTTTTTCTTCTCCATTAGTTTTCCTAAAATACCATAGGTCCATTGTTCCGCAGCTTCATTGATTGTTTGAGATGATCCCACAGTTCTTATCTGATTTACAGACATATCAATATTTTCTTGCTTAAGTTGACGTGATAATTGATTGATACGATCACCCTGAGGTGAAGACATTACTTCTAAGGAGAAAAAGGTTTGTTTTGGTTTTCCGATGAAAAGTTGTTTGAATATTAAACCTTCACTCATTTTTTCAGTTTTTATACACCTTCGTATCTTGGGACCTTTAATATAGATATATGGTATATTGAAATAGGATCTTTGTTTTTGGGTAACCCTAGATTTTGTTGGATATGGATGAAGTGCAGAATCTAGTTTATATCCAAATTTATCCTATGATTTTAGAGAGAATGAGTTGAGAATTTTATAAAATAAGGTAATAAAAAACACAACTGTTTTCTTCTGAGTTGAGAATTAATTGACTGAATTTCATGGCTGAGTTGACTGTTTCAGAACTGAGGTTGGAGATGGTATCTTCTAAGATGTAGTTCCTGAATAAGATATAATTGAATCTCTGGAAGTGTATGTATGGATGAAGCTTTTGATGGATTGTAGAACTGGATTATTGGTTTATTATGTTTGGGTGAATGAAGAGAACCTTCTGAACTACTAATTTGGACCATCATCAAGACGAAGATGGTTAGCACCACTGCTGGCCACACCATAATTATTTATCAGCTGCAAAATTCATGCTGACTTCCACCACTGGTTCCCACGGACAGATTGATCAGAGACCTACAAGATTCACAAACCCATTAAAAATGTTTTAAATATTTTAAATTTAAGAAAAGCGTAAGAATGTAGCAAAATTATAAGTTTAGATCCTAGATTAATTCCACAACCATCTAATGGATCAAGGTAAAAGCATAGATATAAAACATATTAAGATTCAGAAATATGCTTCAAAAACTTAAAAGGAGATAATTGAAATCAAAAAATCATGAGATTTTGAAAATCGAGTTTGAATTGAGTCAACTCAGACAGTCGCGCGATCCTCCATATATCAGTTTTAAGATAGGATATATTCGACTTTATTCTTAAATATAACTGGCCGAAGTAATTACCATATTTTTTATTCTTATATGGAGATTATTTATATATGGAGCATTCTTACGAAGAGGTTATACTGTACTAGCCAAGGTTTGAAAAACGGATCACGACTTTGGTCACGGTAACTGAGCTTGACTGTTATGACGCTTTTTGATGGGTGTGAGCCCATTTCAGATAAAAGCGCATTATTTAGGAAAAAATAAATTAATTAGGAAATGAAAAAGAATTATGATATGAAATTAGTACTTAACGGTTATAACGTACCTGAAAACAGTTATAACATATCTAATAACGTTGTTACGACGTTTTTGTATTTTCATATTTTATTTTAAATATTTTTATTGTAATTTTTTGTCTTTAATTTTGAAAATTAAAAATTATGTAAGAAGATATTATTATATCCTTTTTTAAAAAAAAAAAACGGTCATAATGGACGTGAAAACGGGAAAAACGGTTTATAAAACTCACTTTAAAATGTTATTTAGAAGGAAAAACGTAAATTCAATTTTAGAAAAAGGGTTATAACGCACGTGACAACAAATATAACGGATCTAAATAACGACGTTATTTTCTATTTATCGGTTTTATATTCTTTTTGGGGGGGAGGTTAAAATATATTAACTAGCAAATATAGTACAATAGGTTTACAATTTCATTTTTATCAAAAATATTGAGTAAATGCTAGATTTCTGAACTTTTTGTTGCAATTGAGTAGACATATGTTGAATGCTTTTATTCTTGCTTCCTTAGTAATGTAGTCCGCTACTGAATTACGCTTCCTGTTTATATACTTCACCTGTGCTTGAGGTAAATTCTCAAAATTATCTCGGTTTCCTGCAAAGTGTTTTCAGTTGTCCAAGGAATTTATGTGCTTGCCTTGTTGATGTTGTCTGCCATGGCTTTGCAATCGGTGACTATAGAAACGCTTGACAAAATATTCTCTTTTAACCATGTAACTGCCTTTAACAAGGATTTCGTTTCCACATGAAGAGCCGAAGACGCCCACTTCGATCCTGTCGATATGTGCATGAAAGTCTCATGGTCCGGTGAGTAAAGAATAAAGGCACATACCCATCGAAGATCTTCTTTCTTAAAAGAAGCATCGATAAAGATTATCCGATCTGTGTTTATGTCGGACCATTTATATCTGACTAAAGTCGCCTTCTGGGGGTTTGTTCCCTTTTAAATAATTTTAGGGGGAGTAGATTGCAGATATCTATTGATCCGATCAATTAGATTTGTCGGATTTTATTTTATTCTCTGGAAAATAACCGAATATCTATGTTTCTAGATGACCAAAGAATGGTGGCTATTTTTTCCGCAAATTGAGCCAACTCTGGGTCCGATAGCCAACTTTTAACCCCAAGAATTAATCAAGTTTGTATTACTTCTCGAATTTATATTTTCATGAGAAAGATCGAACCAAATAGCTCCAGCAAAAATACACGATCTGAACAGTTTCCCGTTCTTGAGAATTACATATCTGGCAGTGAGGGTCGATATCTGGATTATGGGCCCCAAGTCTAGAGGAAGTTGGAAGAGCTTTTTGAATTAATTTCGAAATAAATGGTCTTTTTCTTGGGATTACCTGAATTTTCCAAACTTTTTCCTAGGAAGTTATCATTAACTTGATCTTGCTTTACTAGATAATTGTAGATGTTCTTAGCCGAGAAATTTCATGAATGATGATGCTTCCATCTAATTTTATCTTGCTCCAGTCTCCTTGGAGTTATATCTTGAATTTTTTCTCTGTCCTCTGGATGAAAGTATTTGTTTAGTTTTTCGTGATCCCATTTATTTCCTTCAGTTATTATCTCTTGAACCATTTTTTGTGCCAGTTCTTGTAAATTGGATGGTTGGAAGACTATGTCCGCATTAGGAATCCAACGGTCCTCCCATATTTTCGCAGATGCTCCATTTTTGACTTGACAGACAAAATTCCCCTTAATCGGGTCTAAACCTTTTTGGATACTCATCCAAATCCATGATAAGTTCGAGGTTCTGAAAGCTTCTAATGGATGTGTATTTGGAAAGTATTTAGCTCTAAGTATTCGGACCCAAAATTGATCTTGTTCAGTAATAAGTCCACTGGAAAGTTTTGTGAGGAGTGCTATATTAAATTGGTGAGGGCTTTTAATTTCTAGCCCTCTTTGAGAAATTAATCTTGTAGATGCTGGACGTCCTTGATGAATCCTCCCTGTCTTTTTTGCCCGTCTTTGTTCCACCAGAAGTTTCTTTGGATACGATCCAGGTAATCCAAAGTTTCTTTAGGGAGAGTAAGCACTTGCATTTGGTAAGTTAGGTAGGCTTGGAGAATGAATTTTATTAAAATTTTCCTACCAGCTTGAGATAGGAGTTTAGATTTCCAGCCTTGCAGAGTGGAGTAGTATTTTTGGAGGAGAGGTTCAAAGTTTGCTCTTCTATTCTTATCAAATAAGAGGGAGGTACCAAGATATCTATCATTTTTAGTCATCAAAGGAATTTTTAGAATTTTGGCTATATTTTTCCATGTTTAGGATGAATTCGAGGACTAGAGTAGACACTGGATTTTTGAAGATTTACCATTTGACTTGTGATATCTCCAAACAAAAATAAGATATCCAGAATATTTTTTGCTACCCCTAGATCATCTTTGGTGAATAAGAAACAGTCGTCTGCAAAGAAAAGATGTGAAATATTCAGAGCATTTTTGTTGATTTGAAGCCCGAAAATTTTTCTATCAACAATCACTTTATCAAGGAGCCTAGATAAGATTTACATGCAGGTTGGAAAAAGGTAAGGAGATAGAGGATCGCCTTATCTTAATCCTCTCAGGGTATTGAATTTTGGTCTGGGTGAATCATTAAGAAGGATAGAGAAAGAAGTTTTCGAGATACATTGCATTATGAGATTTACCCAATTTTCATTACAACCAAAATAAAAGGGCCTTCTTAATGAAATTCCACTCCACCCTATCGAAGGTTTTTGAGAGATCTAATTTTAGCGCTAGATATCCTTCTTTTATTTTGGATATTTTCATCGAGTGAATAAGCTCATGGGAAATTATTATATTGACTGTGATTTGTCTCCCAGAAAGAAAAGTTGATCTCCAGTAAGGAGGAAGTCAGAGGTTCAATCCCCGCCGTAAAGGTTTGTAATAGATTAGTTGTATAGTGGGTTTGGCGGTGTTGGATCTGGCAGCGGGGCCAATCCAACTGGCTGGTTTCGGGTAGGGCCTGTGTCCGGCTTTCGCGTATAAAAAAAAAAAAATTTGATACTGGTGATCCTTGTAGACACGCTAAGTTTTATGGGCCGTTTTTCTCGGAAGAAATTGCTAGTCTCTTTTGGTTGGACGAGTGCAAATCCCCAAAAGGTTCCAACTTCGTAAACTCTTTTTAACACATTTTCTTACAGTGTATTATTATAATACATTAGCATCTGGTATGGACTTATGTGTCATAGCGACTGGTAATAAAGTAACAGTAAGTGACTAAATCCATGTATTATCATATTCCCACTATTCAATTGCAATATACTATTGTGTTATTTTCATCTTGGGATACTAATATTATATGGTAATATCTAGCATGCTTGTGTGAATCTAGCTTTCTACATTAATGCAGCACTAACTCTATTGTAATACGGCACTGTGACTATGCCTAAATCCATAGTTTTGTGAAAGGTGTTAATGTTCATGCATCATTGTATCTGTATCGTAATATCCGTGACGATAACCACTAAATTTATGGTGGTAAGAGCAACCACAGTCATCGACTATAACTAAAAATTTGGTCGAAAACTTAGAACGGAGAGGAGTATCGATCAAATACCAGACTATAACCAAAAACCAAATTATATTTGGTCGATAGTATGATTTTGGTCGGGCGTAATTTAAGACTACGCCCGACATCTGGCGCAAATATTAGTTGCGTTTCGAGTGGGGCGTAATTTTAATTTGCGCTTGGTAGTCAGGCGCAAATAATAGCTTCGTCTGTTTCAAACGTAACTTTAATCTACGCCGGATGGGACGTAGTTTATATTTGCGCCTGATATCGAGCGGTATGTTACAATTGCGCCTCAACCAGGCGGTATGGTTCCATTGTGTCCGATGGGACGTAACTTTAAAGTCCGCCTAAAGCCGGGCGCAATTGTTAGTTACGCCTTAATCTATATGGGGCGTAATTTTAAACTACGCCCCATCCCTCCACCAATTTTAAACTAAGCTACCAACTATACCGGGCTTTCAGAGAGAGAGAGAGAGAGAGGAGGGAAGAAGAAAGAAAGATGTCGCTGGTTGATTACGCTTCCAGTTCAGATGATGAAGATGGAAATACTAAAGATAAACAACACGACGTATCAGAAGATGGAAACTCTCAGCCTTCTACTGTTCTTGAAGCTCATCATCATAACCAGAAATTGGTCACTTCGTCACACCAACCACCCGAAAGTTCTTCACAGTCAATAGCACGTTCTATCGAGAAACTTCCAGATGCCTCACTGCTTCTGGATTCACCTGCCTTCTCATCTCATCAAATGAGTGGCAATGATCACTCGTCTAGAGTTGCAGCTGCTATGGCAGAGAGTTCATCACGCAAGAGAGAATCAAAGGGCTCAGCTTCCACCAATCCACGAAGTAAGTTTCCCAGAGGGAACTTGCCTAATACAAAAAGTTTTCCGGATACTGTTGGCGGGGTGCTAGTTCCCCCGCAGCTCAAGGGAAGGAGCAATGTCGTTACAGAAGATATAGGAAAGCTTTTTGTGAAAACTAAGAAGACATGCTAATGGTCCCTATCATTAAGGGGTGGTAGTGATCTTTGAAGTCTGGCTTTTTCTTTTGTTCCTTCTGATAATAGACATAGAAAAAGTGTCACACGTACTTGACTTCAACTAACATAATACACCTGGACTTATGAAAGTAGTACCACCTTAAAAATGGCAGAAAAAGTGATAAAGATTACAGTAATTGGTCAACCAAAGCGTAGATCAGTGTTACGCCCCATCAGGTGTAGTGTTTTAATTGCGTCCCACCAGGCGTATTTATTAATTGCGTCCCGTTAGGCGTAGTTTCAAGTCTCCTTCGGCGGTTTTATATATTACGCCCCACACCAAACGCAATTTTAGGCTACGCCCGACTTCAGGCGTAACTTAAAGTTACGTCCCACCCGAGCGCATTTTATACCTACGCCCCATATCAGACGAACTCTTATACATCCGCTCCACCAAATTTATTCCAAGACAAGTAACGTCTCAAAGACCGACTAAACCCATTTTTTAAGTTTTCATTTGGTATTTAGTCTTTAGTTATAGTCGTATGACTGCAGTTGCTCTAAGGATCCGCAAAGCTTCTGGAACTATATTTTTACCCAAGTAAAAGTCTGGAGCCAGGGACGGTATTAAGGGGTGGCTTACCCAGGCTGAAGCCCACCCCAAAATTTCTAAAAAGATATTTTGTTAGTGTAATTTTAACATTTGTAAAATTTAGCCCAGGTATAAATTTTAATTAGCCCATTAATTGTTAAGATATGATTCTGCGTGGAAAAATTGAGAAGATTTTGGAACCTGTCGCATGGATTAATTTTTGAATAGCATTTCAACCGTTCAAAGGCTATAGGGAAAAACAAGTATTCATGATGTTTCTTAAAATCAGGTATTGAATGGGCTCACCTGTTACGTGTCAGTTTGATAAAATAAAACTGTGTGTCAAATGGGGGTGTCTTGTCCTTTAACTAAGCAAGCGTTTGTCCACCTTTAAAAAAGGAAAAAAAGCAAGTGTTTGTCCAAAAATTCATTTTTCTTCTGTGAAGTGACTACAATTTTATGTATATCTATGTATAATCTAAAAATGCAGTGTATTCATGAGACAAAAATACAATATGTGATGACTTATTATGCGTATACGTACAAACTCCAAATATTTTTGCATCCCTATAATAACCTTTAAAACTAGAAAAAAATTGGGTGGCCTTCGGCCGCTAAATAAATCAGAATTATTATTTTCGATACGCAAATTATTCCTCCCTAATATTAGTTACAAGGTGAAAAAATTTGATTCAAAGCTTTATGCTCCAAGGAAAAGAGATCGTGTGGCATACCCATACTCAGCTTTAAGTATATTACCGCAGCTGTCATTCTTGCAGTTGAGACAAATTAAGTTGAGAGTTTGAGAAAAAAAAAAATTAGCCCACCCAAACATAAATTCCTGGATCCGTGGCTGTCCGGAGCTCAAGGCAGTAAACACATCCATGGTACGAATCATATAAACTTTGTGTCATCGTACACTTACGACACGAGGTATCTAGAATTTAATCGTGTCATCGTACACATTGGGTAATACAGGTTCGAAATTGACTAGAATGGTTCAAATTTTTGAATTTTCTTTTGGAGTATTTGCATGGCTTGGTTTTAGGATAAAACTAAATCTTGGAAACCCATTTAAAGAGAAGAAAAATTAATGATCTTGAAAGATATGAAAATGATCTTTATATTGGTAAGAATTTAATAGAGTATTATCAACAACCCAAAGAAGCAAGTGGGTAAGTGATAACAACTTTGATCACTATAAATAGGCTCATTAGGAAAATGAATTACTTACTAAATTATCATTTCACTACTTCATTCTCTTTAAACATGACTACTATAATCTCAAATTCCTTTCTCTCAGCTTTCTTCTTGCTCATACTTTCGAGCTTGAACTTTGTACCTCTTGGTGTATCAAACCCGCCTCCAACTTGTGGACCAGTTTTTCCTCCAGATGCTGTTGCAATTTACGCTGAAGACATTCATTTTTTGCAATTTGCATTGAATCTAGAATACTTAGAAGCTGAATACTTTTTATTTGGAGCGTTGGGCTATGGTCTTGATCAGGTTGCGCAAGAATTAGCGATGGGTGGACCACCACCAAAGGGAGCCAAGAAAGCTAACCTTGATGATCTTGCAAAACGTATTATCGAGGAGTTTGGATATCAGGAAGTTGGTCATCTAAGGTATATACTTTCTTTTTTCCTTCAGTATTTCCTTCTTTTGACAAATGATTAGAATCATGAATCTTATACCTGTTTTTCTTGTACAAATTCAGGGTTATCAAGTCAACAGTTGGTGGATATCCACGGCCGTTGTTGGATTTAAGTGCGTCTAATTTTGCAGCCATTATGGACAATGCATTCGGGCACCATTTGGAGCCTCCATTTGATCCATATGCAAACAGCGTCAATTACATGTTGAGTTCATACCTAATTCCATACGTTGGACTCACCGGCTATGTCGGTATGAATCCATTCCTCAACGGGTACAAAATTAAAAGGGTAAGAATCTGAATATTGCAAGCATTACCGAATCGATTAGTGTCAGGGTTCACTTGCTCTTGATGTGACCGATATTGCATGGGTGTTATTGCAGTTGCTAGGAGGTTTGTTAGGAGTTGAATCAGGCCAGGACGCGGTCATAAGGATGTACCTATATGAGAGGAGCCAAGAACTAGTGCACCCATACAACTACACTGTCGCCGAATTCACAACACAAATTTCAAAGCTGAGGAATAATTTGGGGAGGTGCGGAATCAAAGATGAAGGCGTCATTGTACCAACGAACCTAGGAGCAGAGAATCTAACAACCAGCAATGTCTTATCAGCAATGTCTGATTCTAAATCTTATGGCAGAACACCGGCTGAAATTTTGAGAATTGTATATGGAACTGGAAATGAACATGTTCCGGGTGGGTTCCTCCCGAACGGAGGAGATGGAAAGATTGCAAGACAGCTTCTAGTTCCACCACCTTATTATTAAAGTGCTTTGTGCCGGAATTCTGTTGATTAATGTTGTAGCTCCATACTACAATCATCGAATAATAATAATAGTATGGTTGAATGTTCGTGTTAAACTTTGGAGCAAGGGATATTTTCACAATATAGAGATAATGACGATTTTTACTTGTTGGAACCATTGTTTGTGAAAATCCAAATTATCAAAAATTTCGGTTGTCAAATTTTTGTGATAATTACTAATTTTCGTTCGTTATAATCCGTTAAGTTTGTGAAAATCACAATTATCAGATGTTGCATTTTGTGAAAATGACAATTATCCTCAATTTCTGAAAATGAAAATACAGTGATAATAGAATATTCAGATGTTGCATTTTGTCAAAACAGACAATTATCATCAACTTCTAAAAATTGATAATCGCAATTATGTGATAATCGGAATTTACAGACGTTGCATTTTGTGAAAATGACAATTATCATCAACTTCTGAAAATAGATAATCGCAATTATCACCGCTTATTGAAAATTCTAGTTTTCACAATATATGGATAATCTTATGACGGAATCAATTGCGTTTGTAAAACATGAAATTATCACCTGCTTGTTCAAAATTCTATTTTTCAAATTTAGTGATACTTTTAATTTTCCAACGTGTTTTCGCAAGCTATAGACAAAAACAGTGACGCCATATTTACTTTAGATCGTCGATCAAATTAGAAAATAAAATTAGAAATTCGAGTGTTCATCACCGATTTATAGGATTAAAGTACAACAAGCCCACTAATATAACTTTAAGCTCAAAAAAACAAGATGATCCCACACGTGGACTATATGAATCCATTAAGGATCGAACTGAGTATGGGATGACGGTGTACATTGGTGATGTAGTTATATATAATGGTGGTAGTAGTGCACATCGACCGCATAAAAATGTTCTGTAAATATTAATCCTAAGAACACTAACAAATGAAAGGTACTGGAAAAGAAAGAAAGGAAAACAGGAGGAAGAAGAAGAGAACATTTTAGGTATGAAAAAAGTCAATTGAGAGGAAATAATAATGAGAAATTTTATTGAAGATGATAATCATACCGGCTGGAATTAATGGTAAATATTTTTTTTACCACAAATAACGCCACAAAAGACGCCCACCACCCTCAAAAAACGTTAATTACTAACGTGTTAGACGTATAAAAATGGAATTATTGGTATTATTATTTATCGTTAAAAATGCATAATCTATAAAGGTTAATTTAGTCCTAACGAAAATGTGAAAATCTAAATCCAATCTAATACTAATAATCTTAACCGTATATCTAGTATTTTGGGCCACACATATATATAATCTTAATGATGGGTTTCTTAAAGAAAGAGGAACCAAATTTGGGTTCCTCGGAAATTTCCACTTTTATTTCCCTTCCATTCCAACCAGTATCCCAGAATCACTTCAACTGAACCCGGTAGAACGCCGTTATTATTAAGCGAGGAATGGATTGTGCTTGATCAACATTATCACTCATGGCTTCATTCAGAAGTTTGCAAGTCTTCACATTTCCTCCACTATTTAGTACTATTAGTTTGTACCACTATAAAGTAGCTCGAGTGAAATCATATACCTCTGGATACTGGATACAGGAAGATAATGGTGTGTCAAGTTGGTTCTGTTACTAATTTGTTCTATTACTTAAATGTACAGAAAGTACCTACTGGTAGTATTATCAAGCTTTTCAACAGGGTTATACCAACATATACCTCTGGATACTGGATACAGGAAGATGATGGTGTGTCAAGTTGGTTAAAAGTGAGCAAGATCATCTTATGGGTTCATTCAACAAGAGGCATTATATAGGTACGAAACTGACATTGAATGACATCCTTAAAGATGCCTTTGCCTTGCCACTTGCTGTACAAAATTTGAAGCTGCTCACTTGCACATAGCATATCATGCATCTCTTTTGCAGATTCGGTAGCATTTTGAAAGAAATTTGTTCTGAATCTTTTCGATTCAATCATGACATCTTAACTGAAACTATTCTTTTTTTCTCAAAATCAAACTCCTACGAAATGCTACTGAACCAAAAAAACTGCTTTTGAAGTTCTAACAGAACATTAAATCATAACATAGAGAATATATCATAGAAGCCCAATGATCCGATGTAGAAACTATTATAACAGAGGAACAAAATGCAAGCGCATTTGTTTTAAAACACAAACGAAGAACGTATAACAAAATCCTCCAGGGTCATTTTGCTGATTGAAATCTACTCCCTAAATAAACCGCTAACAAATTATGGCATTGACCCTAATAAGAAAAAGAACGAAAGAACGAGCCTTCTCCCATATCCCAAGTGACGTTTGAAACTGGTTACTGCTGCTTCTCTTCAACTTTCTTCTTTTGCCAAAGACGGTCTACTGCACTATCTGCATCTCCCTGCAGAATTCCAAAAGGTTTTTTTTTTAGCTAAACATCTTAAATATGATTGAACAGTTGTTTTGTATTCGATAAACTACCATATCCATCAACAAAACCAGACAGCAGTTTCTAGTTCAACACAAGCAAAGCTTCATGCAGAAGGTCCACAAACTATGACGTACACTAAACTGAGAACACAGTATCTTAAGCAATAATAATGCAATACTCCCTTAACAAAAATCAAAAAAGATAGAATCAATAAGCAATGACTGTTGACAGATCAACAGATATCTGAAACTCAATCAACATAACTTCTTATGCAGACAGCTCTTACAAAGTGCAATGAATTTAAGAACATCTCCAATACATCAACTATTTCAAGAGCTTCTTAATTCCAGCTACTTCGTTCTAATTTCTATATAGCTCAACTATCAACTAATTAGGCAGGGAGACCTACGTTTTATTTACTCTCGTAGTTACCTATACAGGCAAGCAAAACTAAATGTTGATAACCTTGTACCCTCATCCCTAACTACCAAGGTAGTACCATTTGTATATAAGATTAAAATAAATTGTTTCTTTACCAACAAATTAACAGCCAGGAGTTCAGAGAAACCAAACAGCCTTATAATCACAACTTCCAAACCAGCCAATTAAGAGCTGTAAGAGGATGGATTACTCAAAGTACAATCAAAATATAACTACTTACAAACCAGCCATTATCTGTGTTACACTAATCCAACACCCATTCAAAAAAAAAAAAAATACTACCATCAGGACTCAGTCGAGAACAAAAACACTAAATGTTTAAGTCAAACTAAATGCTATATAACAAAAATAAGTAAGAATAGTAACCTGAGCTCGGACGAAACCAGAGAGTGCAAAGGTGCTGAATTGGTTAGTGTAAATGCCACTCTCATTAAGATGTCCAATATTGAGCTGAACAGAAGCATGATCTTTTGCGGTAATGATCCTATTTGTTGCAGAACTACAATTCAAAATAATCATATATTAACTCAAACTCATGACTTAATTTTAAGCTAAAATTGAAAAACTACAAACACAAAACAAACAGATAACTAGGTTTTACCATTTCCTAGGGATGTAAAGATCCATATTCTGTCCTTCTTCGTTCATCATCTTGGCAAGTTGGTAATGGATCTCAAACAAATCAACAGGTAAACTGAATCACAGTGAAAACGAATTAGTTCACAGAAACCCTAGATTTTGAGCTTAAGTAAACATAGTTACCGGATCAACCCTATAAATCCATGAAATATTAATAGAGAAACGTTAGATTTAGAGTACTTACCAGAGAAAAGAGGTCCGCCGAGAGAAACTTTTTCGCAGAAGAAAATCTCTTTGGGTTTTTAAAATGACGGAGAAAAAGAAAAACCCTAATACTAAGTAGAGAGACTAATTTTGTTAATGACTTAAAAGTCCCTCACAAAGGAAGTGAACAATCACATATACATAAAAGAAGGTGAACATAGTTTTTTCGCAACGAGGATTGACGGTGGCTATGCCACGTGGCATTTGGCCTGCAGAAGGAGAAAAAAGAACATCCATTTGAATTGGATAACTTGAATTTCCGAGTGTTAATTAATGGCAATGGCTGCTCTTGCACTGCAGCAGCATTTGTTCAAATTTTCAAAACGTAATTCATGGGTTCCCCAAAGGAACTATTTGAAACCCATAAAGATTAGTAAAGTTAGATTGATTTCTTGTTCATCTTCTGAGACTACAACAACAAACACTGCAGAGTCTTGTGTTAACTTGGGTCTATCTCTCTTTTCTAAAGGAAGAGTAAGTAACCTAAACTAATTTATTTCACTTCTTAGTTCAGTTTTAATGTCATGAGCATTCAACAATTTTTAGTTCGATTGTGTTTTGAAGTGTCAATTTCAAGCATGATCAGGTAGGATCCGATTGACATGGTTAGATTGAAATTATCTTACAATTTAACAATAATTTTTCATATGAACACTATTGATGATTTTGGGTATTTGATGGAGCTGTATTTTAGGTAAAGGGAAGAATCTACTGGAATTTCATTAGTAGTTTGTTGGAATGTTTATGAGTGTTTTAAAGCCTAACATATATTATCTTGAAACAATTACTCAATAAAATCATAATTCTGGTCTCCACTTGTAGCTACTCAGCTTTCCTCAAGAACTTCACACCGTGTACTAGATTTCATTTGTTTATGAAGGTGTGCACAAAACTATATTGTTTGCAAATTGTGATTTAATGCTAGCTTCGTACTTCTTCAGTGATGGAAGCGAAGGGTTGAATGGGACGCATGGTATTAGGATGCAGCTTGTATTTGTATTGTTTAATGAACTCCCAATTGGATATCTCATCTCTGTGATTTCTTGTTATTCTTCAAGAAGAAAAGTCTATTTTCTTTTGAATGCATTAGTTGATCTTCTATAATTAGAAATCCAGTTGATCCTCAACAGTGGCTTGAATGTTGGCCCGTTAAATGTCATTCCAAGACTAAATTTTATTAGTTCATGTTGCAACTTTTTCAAGTAAAACATTCATGTGCCTTTCATTGGGTTCTTTATACATTTAATGTTTTAATACTTCTTAGTTAACAGTTTATTACGATTATATGATTATAAAAGAGAATTTACACATATTGACAAGTTCAATGGATCTGGCAGGTAAAGGACGCCCTTTCTCAGTTTGAGACAGCACTTACTTTAGACCCAACCCCAATAGAATGTCAAGCTGCACTGTATAACAAAGCCTGCTGCCATGCGTACCGGTAAGGTTTGGCTAAGTTGGTGTACTTTATTGTCAGTGTGACATTTGGATTCCTTCAGAAAAATCTGGTTTGGTGGCATTCAACTGTGGGTAATTCTTTGTTTATTGTTCGTGTTTCCTCTGAGGCAGAGGGGAAGGAAAGAAAGCAGCAGAGTGTTTGAGAACTTGTTTAAGGGAATATCAACTCAAATTTGGAACGATTCTCAATGATCCAGATTTGGCATCCTTCAGAGCTTTGCCTGAATTCAAAGAATTGCAAGAAGAGGTGCGTGTTTCTTTGTATAATTCGTTATCTTAAATCGGTGGACCCTGGCAGTGGCTTAAAACTTCCTTTGCTGGAAGAACTATATAGTTAAGGGAGAAAATCTGAATGAAATTTAGAAGCAGTCTGAATGGGTCAATTACCAGCTAAGATCACAACGGGCTTTAGAGTTTTTAGTAACATAACACTATATCTGCTTTGTCATGAAATAAATACCGTGCCTTGTTTGGAACCATTCTGCATTCTTATCTTGATTGTCACCGATTTTAGATATTGATCTCCATGTTTTCTTAATTTTGGTTACAGGCTAGGCTAGGTGGGGAGGACATTGGATATAGTTTCAGGAGAGATCTTAAGCTCATCAGTGAAGTTCAAGCACCATTTCGTGGGGTCAGGAAATTCTTTTACGTGGCCTTTGCTGCAGCTGCTGGAATTTCAACCTTCTTTACTGTACCTAGGCTTATTCGTGCAATTCAAGGTGGTGATGGTGCTCCTGATCTCTTGGAAACTGCCGGAAATGGTGCCATAAATATTGGAGGTAGTCCCGAAAGCTTCTTAGTTAGAAGACTAGTTTCTCTATTGTGAATTTAAAAAGAGAAAATGTAGTCATAGCACAAAAAATCTACATCCCAATTGAAAAAAAAGTGGTTCATCATGTTTGATGTGGTTTCCGATTCTTTATCATTTCTATTTACTCAATGATACATATACTGGGAGGAAGAAGATTCTAAATCGTACTTTCGCTAAACTTGGTGATGCTAAGAAAATGAACAATCTTATTTGACTGATCTTTTGAATCAGCACTTTACAGGTTTCGCTGTACTGGTGGCATTATTTATATGGGACAGCAAGAAGGAAGAGGAGCAGCTTGCTCAAATAACTCGTGATGAAACTCTATCAAGATTGCCTTTGCGTCTTTCAACCAGTCGGATTGTTGAACTCATGCAGCTGCGAGACAACGCTAGGCCGGTTAGCATCAGCACTTTTCCTTAGTTTTAAATATGTTGTTACTGAAGTTCAAAGTAGTAAATTACTTCAATTATACCACGCTCTCCTTTCTCTTACCTGTATGTATTGATGTTCCAAGTAAGACTGCTTTTAGGTTATCCTAGCTGGGAAAAAGGAGACTGTTTCTCTTGCCATTCAAAGGGCCGAACGTTTCAGAATGGAACTCCTTAAACGAGGAGTGATTTTGGTCCCTGTCATATTTGGAGAAGGTAAAAAGCCGCAAATCGAAAAGAAAGGCTTTGGTGGTTCTGCAAAGGCTTCTACATCTCTTCCTTCTATTGGGGTAAGTATAAAAAGTGCATTGTCACCGGGGCTCTACCAGAGGATTGGTGTGACAACTGAAACATGATAGCAGCTTAATGTATCGGAAAGAGTAGATGTTTTTCGTAGAGTTGCCCATTATTAAGCATGCATTCTCAGTCATCAAAAAGTTATGGTTGTTTATTGAAAAGTTAACATGTGGTGAACTCGTTGTAGGATGATTTTGAGAGTCGAGCTCAGTCAATATCTGCCAAGTCACGGTTGAAAGCAGAAGTCAGATTCAAGGCTGAGGTTGTCTCGCCCACTGAATGGGAAAGGTTTCTATCTTTTTCTTGCTCTATGCATTTTATTTGAAAAAGGTGCACTGAAATACTTCTGCTACATACTCCCTAAAGATAATCGAATATAAACTTAGGGTATCTTGACTTATTGGTCAGGTTCCTACCCTTTTTCCTATCTTAAACACATAAACAGTATCTTTTGCTGCGGTTCAGAGCTATCTAAATGTTAAAAATTGCAGAAATGAATTACCCAACGAGAAACCCTACGTTTCTCCAAACTGCTCCAAACCTCACTAATTCAGGATCTAGGATAAAAGCAGTGAACAAGAGAACTAGTTAAGATGCAAACATAAAATGAAGCAATTAGTGAAGCTTTCGTAAGTTTAACATGGTTCAACAATATGCAGAATATGTGTATATTATCTGCATTTACCAAAACGACTACGACCTCCTTCTGTTCTATAGAACTACCTGCAAAGAACACACACAGAATTACCCACACGATTGATTATCTAATCCCAAAACTGGACTCAACACAATGAACTCAAACACTGAGTAATTCTCCTGTACAAAAATGCTATGTAACTCTAAATTGTGTCTTTACTTAAACAAGATAATACTAGTAGCATTCGCTTTCACAAAAGAGATGATTTTGTTCTTCTTTGTTGGAAATTCAGCTACATAAACATCATATGTTAGGCATAATATGACTATGAACAAAACCTCGAGCTGAAATAATATTACTTATGGTATTAACACAGTACAACGTTTATACTATATATAACAATAATTGCTCATAGAATTCAGCACTTGCATGCTCTCTTCGTTTAATGTCGTTCAAATTCTTTTTTGTGTACATGTAGGTGGATTCGCGATCAACAAAAGTCTGAAGGTGTTACACCTGGTGAAGATGTGTATATAATATTACGGTTAGATGGTCGTGTTCGAAGATCAGGAAGGGTAAGTCAATCATCACAGAATCTCTTTATAGAAGTCATTGTAGATACCCTAAGTGTAGCTTGAAATCTGCATTTGCTACAAGATTGTGTGTGGCCTACTGGGAAATCAATATTAAGTCGTAATAAGAGTTAAAGCTTATTGAGTTGTTCAGTTAGACACATATGGAGGCAGGCTTATACAGGCGTAATAACATAAATGCCTCCTCATTCAGTAAAGAACTACAATGATGATGCCTATCACCACTGCAATTGATTTTAGTCATAAATATGAAAACCCTGAGTTTCCCTAAACCGTTGACTCTCTTATTAGTAGTTTAGAGAGTCTTCTTACAACCCGGTAACGCATTTTGTACGTGTTTTTGCAGGGCATGCCTGATTGGGAACAAATTGTGAATGAACTACCTCAAATGGATGCATTACTTAGCAAGCTCGAAAAATGAAAATATTTCAAAAAAGCTCTAAAGATGAAAAATGAAGTTATGTTTCATTACTTACACATTGAATTAGGGAACTAGATCTATGTCGTTGTAAAATTGTTGTTGTATTTTGTAAACTGATGTCTTTTTTTTCTTCCCGTATATTGCTAGCTTTCTTAACAGCAGATTTTATCTTATAATTTGAGACCAGTTTCAAATAAAGAGAAATTACATGTGAGATGTTTTAGAGAAGTTTATTGGTTGTTAGGATTTTCGAGTTCAGACAATTTAGACTCCAGTGATATGCAAATGACATTACCATTGCATCAGATACTTGCAAGAACTGCTACCACCAGATTGTATCCTACTGATTTATTTATTGGATTTATTTATTGAATTGAAGCTGAATAATTGGACCCGGACTAACGCGTTCTAGGGTTGGTTAAAAGCCGGCTGCACCGGATGATCATTATTCTAAATGAATTCTTAAAGATAATGATTAGCACTAACCACTGAGACGTGCCTGGATGATTCGATAATATGATGAAATCAACCAAATCTTATTCTTCTTCATTTTAAATTCATGTTTTTCTGGGTAGGTATTGTTGAAAATAATCAAATCGGAATATGTATTGGTATTTTATAAAAAAAGATACTAGTACAATGCTTTGTGTTTTTTGTTTATATTTTCTTAGCAGGAATTAGTGGGTCGTTCTTTTGCAGCAGTTAGACCTGTTTTCGGAAAAATTACAAAGTACAAAGTTGCCGTAGATTTTGTTTATTAAAAAGCCTGAAATTTATCAAAGAAAACTTTTTCTTTTTTCGAACGTAAAGATGAATTGCATTGCCAAAACAGAGATTAATTAATAGTCTGGTTTTGTTTTTAGAGAAAATTAAGAAAATTAATAGAACTAATCATTAAAAGTGGTCCTCATGACACTTGTCAATAAAAACCTTTTTAGTCAAAATGCCCCAATCCGCCACCACCACCAAAAGAACTACAACCACCACCATCGCTGCCACCACCACCACTACCACCACCATACCCACCACCACCATACCCACCACCACCGCCACCGCCACCGCCTCCTCCACCACCACCGCCACCAACACCACCGCCACCGCCTCCTCCACCACCACCACATCCACCACTACCACCGCCACCTCCACCACCACCGAAACTATCACCACCGATTCCACGACTAACACCATCGCACCACCACCACCACTATCACTACCACGCCACCACCAACACCACCGCACCACCACCACAAAAACAACAACCACCACCACCACCACCCGAACTCCTAAACCCCGATCCCCAAACCCCGAACCCTAAGCCCGAACCCGAATTCCGAACACCAAACCCTAAATTAAGAACAATGTTCCTAAAGGCAATTTCGACTACTTAACTCCTCTAACGGAAAATCTAACTGATCATAAAAGAAGTGAAGTGAAATGGTCCCCATGACACTTGTCAGCAAAAGAAGTAAAGTGAAATGGTCCACGTAACACATGTTTTTCTTTTTTTTAATACGAAAATTGATTCATGATAAAGCTTAAGCAATAGAGTTTTTATCTGATTGAATCTTTAGATCAATCCAATCAGGAACTTGGGCGTGAGTGCTCCATCTAACAAATTGGTTTAAGTTTATAGAAAATTTTGCTAACGAGTGAGCCATATCATTGGCATCTCTGGGTGCATAAGTGCATACCCAATTGGTGAACCTAGTACTTAAAAGATCTAAGATATCAATAATGATGTTATTTGTTGTCCACTTCACAGCATCTCTATTCCCATTGACGGCAGAAATAACATTTTGGCAGTCACCTTCTAGGTGTAAATTTCTTATTCCCATGTTGCTTGCCCACTTGATTCCTTCATATGCTGCAAGTGCTTCCGCTTGCTCAGCATCCACAACTATGTCTGGTTTCATCCAATTCCATGTTGTTCACCTGCAATATTACGAAAAATTAGACCAAGCCCTGTTTTCTTAGTTATTAAATCAAAAGCTGCATCAAAATTTAGCTTCATCCACATGACACTTGTTATCAAAAGAAGTTAAGAGAAAAGTGGTCCCAGAAAACTAAAGTAACATTTGACTTTCCCAATTAGGAAACCAGCCTATTTTTCTGAAACATTTATTTATAGAAACCAGATTATTATTTAGGAACGGAGGGAGTACAACAAAAGAACATGAATGTTGTCATGTTAATATATCAGGACAGGCCCTGTTATGAGCTTTTGACAACTGACCGTTACTGTTAGTACTCCAACTTGGTTACTAATCTTATCTATCATAATAAACATATCTAAGAAAGCAAGTAAAGGTAAAAAAAAATTTCCAACTGTTAAAAATTGAAGATTTTCTTGCCACCACCGCCAGTTTATCAGCCATTGAATTCACAGTTCTATGAATGAATTTGAAACCCAAAAATTTATTGCATTCTGCCAGAATTTTTATAGCTTCCTTAACTAGTTTCTGATTCCTCCAGTCCATTATTGTTTCCTTTCCTTCAATGAAACCCACCATTCTCTCACAATTTCCTTCAACCCAGAAATGTTTTATTGCTTCATCTCTGGCCCATTTAGCTCCTTGTAGGAGAGCTACAGCTTCATCTTTTTCTGCACATGAAGCTTTGAATATTCCTGACTTAGATCATCTTCCATTACCTGCACCATCCCTTAATATTAGTCCAAAACCAGCATTCATAGTATCAGAAACCCAAGATGCATCATAGTTTAGTTTTAAACAATTTAAATCAGGGGTTTCCAATGGATATTTGGTTTTAAGTTTGATA